>VVHJ01034671.1:0-10492 GCA_015107715.1 Tylochromis polylepis
GTCTGACCTGGGTCCTGGAGAAAACTGCGACCCAGATGAAGGCCCTAGCATGAGTAGTGGTCAGGAGAAAGCAACAAAGGTGTACTGGGGACAAACGAGCCAGTTCCACTATGCCTGAGCAGGTCACGTCTGAGCCTTCCTGTTTCATTTTTAAATCATTTTGAAACTAAATCCATCCAATCTGGTAGCTGCTGCCGCAGGACATCATATTTACAGGCTTTAGCAGTCTAACGTGTTACGTTTGCACAAGTTCAGTTTTACCTGTATTAATGTGTACTAGTATTTGCATAATTTACTGCAAATTTATTATTTTGAATCAGAATTGAAGTCGTGAACAAAACAGAAAAACATTTGCACTTTTCTTTTTTTTAATTAAAAAAAGCTGATAAGTTATTGTAAACACTTCCCTCTGACAGAAAACAGCACAGAGCTCTGGTCTCTGAAAACAGTAGAAGGAAATGAACAGGTTATGCTAGCTGACAGCTCCGGGACGGCTCAGCTAACCCAGGCTGGGTGTTAAGTTGGCCAATTAGTAAATAACACATCAGGTCTTTTTATTTTATTTTTTTTTGGGCGGGGGGGTGTTGGTCGAACATTCCAATGCTGTTGCCAGGCTTTACTGGGAGATTGGTTCCTCCGGTCCGTGTATAGACTCGCTCAGCTCTGTTATAGGTTTTGGAAAGACAATGGCCCAAAATTGTAATTGGCAGGTCAAATGTTTGGCCCAAAAAAAAAGCAAAATCATTAATTGGAACTGGCCAAGACAATTATAAATTTGACTTTTGGCCCCTCAAATAAACTTTCCTTGGTGACTGTTAGTTTTCTAGCATGCCCATGTTCTTAATTGACAGCAACCCACAGACTTACACAAACATCTAATTGCAGCAACAATTATGAGAATAAGTTCCAGGTTTAAAAAAAAAAAAAGCTCTCATTTTCTTCAGTTAAAGTTTTAGCGGAGCTACGAAAATGCAAAGCTCCATCAGTAATTATTTACACAATTCTCGTTATATTGAGTGAACACACACACACACACACACACACACACACACACACACACACACACACACAGGGTTGATTGATGCAGCAGGAACAGATTGTCTCGCTAATGAGCGTGTATTAAAGTGTAATGAAGGAAGTGTGTATGATTGCAGCCAAATGTTGATGGATGAAGGCGTGTATGGGCATTCATTAACGATCCGATCTCGTGATGCTGGAGAAAAAAGTATTTACTGTCATTTCCAACATACAGCCTGAAGCCAGCGCTGCTTCAGTGTGATCAGTTGTCATTTCTGCATTTAGCTTAAGCATCTTAAACATGAGTTCTTGCTCTTGCGGTGGACTTATCTGAGGCTCACTAGCAGAGAGAAAGTGTTGCACAACTGCTACTGAAAACCTGTGATTTCTCCTCTTTGTGCAGATGGAGTCGGGTGGTACGGTCCTGAGCACCAACTGGGGCGATGTAGGCAACAGGAAAGTGGACGTGAAACCGCCCGATGATGCAGAGTATAAAAAGTTCTGAGCATCCGCCCCCTCTTCTCCGTCACTCCCCCTCCCCCACCTCAGTTTAACATCATCTTTCTTCACATCTGTCCACCTGAGCTCCAGCAGGAGTCATCGTCGCCCTGCAGCCTGCATGGCAGTCCACTGCTTCGCCTCTTCCTCGTGTCGTTGCTCCGTTGTTTCTCACCAAGTGCAGGGAGCCGAGCGTTCCCACCGTCACCCGAACAGACTGCACGTGGCCTCTTCTCTGCAATATATGGTCGGTTAATTAAGATAATCTGTTGATCAGCGTTACCTGATTTCTTTTAAAGGCCAATGAACTCAAAAGGAAACTGAGATCGGGTTTAAAATTGAAACGCTTCACTTCGACCAAATCACTCACAGCCTTTCTGTTTGGGAGCCTTCTATGATTTTGCTATATCAGTACTTGTATAAAAATGTAAAGTTGCTAAAACATATGTGAACACTACCTTTAAACCAACTGAATGTGTTTCACAGATCATGCTTTTTTTCTTTCTTTTTTTTTTCCTCCTCTCTTTTGCGCTCTGTAAAAACAGCAATCCTCTGCAAAACAACTTGTCAGGAAAGTGTGCGACATGTCTGGCTCGCCACCGGTCTCTCCCTCTGTGGGATTCAAGCTTCGGTGTAAATAAAAGATCTGGCTCACAAACTTTGCCCCCGTGTTTTATGGTTTCTTGTCTCCCGGAAACTGTTTTCGAGCAGCTCGGAAAAGTCTCGCTCAAACACAAAAACGGCCAATACATTACAACAGGGAGCCGTGCTCTGTGATTATGTGCTGGGAGCGATGAAATGTGGTATTACTGATATGAGCGCAGGCGGTTGAGATACGGTTGACAGCTTGAGGATATGGTTTATGTATTGCGGGTTTCGATTGGTATCGAGTGGAGGAGCTCGGAGCTGTTTGGCTAGCAGGTGAGGACGCGGCCCTGAGGTGGAGCGGTGATTTACAGTGGGGAGATGTGAAGGGAGCGGGCGCCTCCCCGTCCTCCTATCGCATATATGCGGCAGCCGAAACTGTGAGGGGGCGTCCTGCCGAGGCAAGAGAGCATTAATATGGATCAGCCTCCTAACCACATCATCAAGCCTCTCACACCGAGTTAAGTGTTAAATTCATCACACATCGTTTCATCTCTCGTGACGATCAAACGCCCATTTGTGACTGGATGGAACTCTTAGCTTTGTAACACTTTTTCACACACATGCACACACACGCACACACACACACACGCTCCTTCACTGTCCCTGACACACACACAAATACACCGCCCCCATCCTTACCCCCTACCCCCGCCCGAGGCAGCTCTGTGACATCAAAAGGAGCTAAGCGCTTTGCATCGTGGGTAAGATCTGGGAGCGTGACGGCTGCAGAGTCTTTAGTCTCATTAAAGAGTTCTAGAGCTGCAACTCTCACATTAAAGAACTCTGGAAACTTCTTTCTGCTCATCCCTTTGGAGCAGCTGCCAGACGTGACACTTCTCAAAACTGTTTGTGAGTGGAAAAGAGAAGAGAGGGTGATCCCGAGTAAACTCGCCGATGTGAACGGCGTGTATTTACAAACGGGCTAGAAAAGTCATTTGGTCAATTAGAGAAGGAAGAGAGGAGGACGCCTTTAATGTTTACTTAAAAAAAAAAAGTTTATTCAGCGATATTGCACTTCTTCAGTGCTTTACATGGAGATGAAAGTTTCTGAGAGGACGCGTGCAGTACATTGTTTTAATGAGAGCTACTCGTGAAGGCGAAAGAGAGACAGGGAAAACATGCGATTAAGATGCGAGTTATTGTTGGCTATTGTTGGCTTAACTGAGCTACTGAAGTGCACGTTTATTTACAGAAAGCACAAAATGAATGAAAAAGGCTGCTTATCAGCTCTGAAAATACAAGCTCACCTTGCTCGTTTTACATGCTTCCTTTTATGTGGTGTGGAGCTTCACATCATAAGCCGTGTGATCTTGATGGACTTCGAGAGTGTGTGTGTGTGTGTGTGTGTGTGTGTGAGATCATGACTGCCCTAGATTCTTTTCCATGCATTGATAATGTGTGGTCACAGCAACCTGCTGAGGATGAGAAACCACCGTCTCCCTTTTCCAAACTTTATCCTTCTCCTATCTCCCCTCCCCCATCTCTCACGTGGGCGGGGAGGCTCACACCAGACCCAGGATGCGTGCCACCCACCAGTTGCAGGGCATGATAACTCGACAGGCCACCCTGCAGCCCCTGTAGTGGTAAGGCCACGGGTGGAAGCCTTGGAGAGGCTCGCAGATCCTCTGGCAGTGGGTGTAGCCGCGGCGGCACTCTGTGCAGCACACGCCCTCGTGGTCCAGCCTGGGGTCGATGTTCATGTCCTGCTCGCCCTCGAGGCTTCTCTGAGAGGAGGGAGAAGAGAGGAGAGCGGTCAGAGTGGGGCGCTCTTCAGCGGGGCGGCAAAAGCTCGTTTCAAACCAATTAAAAATGGATTTCCGACGGGCTGCGACGGGGAGGAGGGGATGTTGTCAGATGTGGGTTTTTGTTGTCAGATTTGTTTTTTTCAGAAACGGCGCTTGCTGTTTACCCCCCTTGTGGTTGTCAGGAGTGGGTTTGGTGGGGTTGGGGTGGGGGATTAGGAAAGAAAGGGGGTAGGGTGAGGATGTGTGTATGCATGGGAGTCTGTGTGTGCTTAGCAGGGGCAATGGGGCTGCTGAAGAGGAGGAGGAGGTGGTGGGATGTTGTGGAATTATTCATACAGCCTCAGTGCTGAAAGGAATGTTTTGGACAGCCACACACAGAAAACCGCACGCACAGACAACACGCCCACGCATACACTCAGATTTGCAGTGACAATCCGGGCCCCTCCACCGTGACCCCGGCATCTGCTGCCGCTCGCACAGCTGTGAGAAACCCTCGCTGGGAAAAGCCGTCTCAGGTAGGCCTCAGATCCGATCGGACAACTGCGACGCCGCGGCCCGACGTAAAACCAAAGAGGAGAAGAAGAAAAAGAGGAACCGTGTGAGTCACGTTTGTGTGTGTGACTCACCTGATAGGGGTTCTCAGGGTTGAACGCTGCCTCCACGTCCGCCTCCACCTCCTCCTGACCTGCGGCTCCGGCTGCCTGGCGGCGCTGACGGGGGGCAGCCCTCCTCTTCCTCTGGCCGCCTGCATACATCACACTCTCAGTATCTGACAGCAGACCAAATCTAGGAGCAGAATGGCACTAATGTGGCACACAGCCGTTTCTCAGGCAGCATTTTGAAGTCTGCAGCTGAAGCAGAAGGAAAATTGTGTTTTGAGAACTTCTGACCTCTCAGCACGCTAAAAGTTCTACACTCAGCAGCTCAGAAACTTCAAAAGGATTTCTGACTTTCTTTCTTTATAGCCTGTTTTTTCTCTCTCTCTCTGTAGCTTAAACAGCTGCAATGTTAAATGAGAATGCTTGACTGTTTGACCCATATCCTCTTTGTTTTTTGTGAAAACAAGAAAAAAATGACTATTTTCTTGTCTTTTTTTAAAATAAAAAAAATCTATACCTCTGAAAAATTTGTTTGCTTACTACTCGAGTAGGTGGGGCGGAGCCAGAAGATTGGCAGGTCGCCGCACAAGTCCTTGATCTTGTTGCTGAGGAAGCCGGAGTCCGAGAGGGGCGTTTCAGCCGCCACCCAGATCAGATCATCGTCGAACTTGGCCGGGATCACCTCGTCCTCCTGTTTTGGGTGTGAAAGGCAGATGAGACTGATACGCGAGTAAAAAATCTGTAAAAACACACACGCGGCTGCCAAAGGTGTAACGTCACACTCGTTCATGTATCTTGTTATGCTTTAAACACTCCACACTCTCCACATTAATAGTGCGCTGTTAGTGCTTCTATGTGAACAGAAAACAGAGTAGTAAAAGGGAGCCCTTGAGGCTTTAGTGTACACATTTCCCCTTTGCGCTGACGTCTCGCTGTACACACAGTGTCAGAACTCATCAGCTTCTGAAGAGAAGGAGAGATTGGATGTCCTAAATTTGCAGGTTTCTGCAGATAAACTAATGAGGTTCGCAGAAGAGACACTGAATAAACATACACACACTGTATCCACAGCCTGCAGGTAAGGAAGGGCAGGTAAGGGACGGGCGGGGGTGTTTCTGTGGGGATGAATTCGCCCAGAGGCGTTTGTTCCTGAGGGCTGCGCTGCACTAGCCACAGCCATGTTTATGGACTGTTATCCTCCAACCTTTCAGAAATGCTGCTCTGTGTGTGTGTGTGTGTGTGTGTGTGTGTGTGTGTGTGTGTGTGTGTGTGTTTTCTCTCAGCTCAAATGATTTGCTGGAGGGACAAATAAAAGCGGGGGTCCTTCTTCACTGTTCGACTGACTGATAAGAGTTTATCTGACCCACTCTCTCTCTGGAAGGAGACGTGCGTGTGTGTGTGCGTGTGTGTGTGTGTGCGTGTGTGTGTGTGCGCGCGCACGCTTATCTAACCCATATTTGCCATCACTCTAAATTATAGCAAATGACCAGCCTGCGGCAACCATTATAACAACATCTCCATGTTTCCAAATGCATGCGCACACACACACACACACACACACACACCGTCCAAATAATCATTTATGAGGCAAAGAGAGGCAATAACGCAAACACGCACAAAAGCGCAAACGTGAAATAAATGATCGTTTATGAGGCAGACAGAGGCAATAAGAGCAGCCCTGCGTGATAATTAATTGTGTTTGTGCACGCGCACAAGCGAGTGTCTACGCGTCGCATGCTCACGAGAGCGATTTGGCTGATGTGGATTTATGTGGATGTGAGGCTTATGCAGAACTAAATGATTTTAATTATCAGACAGCCTCAATTGAACAATCACAAGCTGTGGCACTGGTGATTACAATCCTCATATTGAGTGAAGACCTGCTGGGTGTATTTCTACATCTTAATAGAGTCCAAGTTATATGATGGGAAGCCACACACAAAAGGCGCGTATGTGGCTTGGAAAGCGCTTCACGATATTAGCATCAGATCAAATGAACACAGCGCGCTAAACAGAAATACTCTACCAAAGCGCTTTATAGTGTAACTGGTGACATCAGTAATAATCCGTCTTTGCGTTGCTTGATTTGAACTGATTCGAAGCAGGCCTGGGTCTGAATGGGAAGGCAGTGAAAGCGTTGCATGAATATGTGTGAAAAGCGCTTTGAGTGGTTCCAAATAGCCCTTTAGCATATTCGCCTTCAAAATGTGTCTGTTTGTAGCTGTCATGATTTAAGTAAGTAAAAATAATGCAGATCATTTCAAGAACCAAAGGGGCAAATTTGTTTGCTCCTGTCTCATAAAACAGTGTGCTAACCGCAAGCCCGCTTGACCAGTGCTACTTTAAGCTAAGTGCTAAAACGCTTAAAGCGGTAAGCGTTAGCTTAACATTTTACCCCGGCTATCGTTTAATAATTAGTGTACAGTTTTCTATACTAATTACTTTCCTATAACTAAGCAATGCTATTAATTTGACAACATTTTTACACAAATGTTAGTGACGCTGAAATTCAGACTCAGTGTTTTTTGGAGAAGTGAGCAAAACAGCTATAACCTCATTGCGGCTGTATTTTGTGGTTGTTCGTATAACAGAGGAGCTCTCAAATTTACAAGGAGCAAAGAAAGCCCTCGTAATATTCACACTAGCTTTCACTGCTTTGGGCTTTTGCTCTGTTGACGGCAGCAGCTGATTCAAACGTTTCTCCATACTTGTCCACTAGCTTGCCGGCTAATTGCCTAAGCTACGCACGACAGCATGATGTATCTGTGATGAAACTAGACATATCATGCTAGTTTCATCACAAAACAGCATGATATGTCACAACTGTGATGGCCCAAGGACGAAGTGAGAGCGACACGATATGCTGTGTTGTTGTTGTTGTTTATATATGCAGTTTTTGTTTGTTTGGTTGGCTTTTTGTCAACGATTCAGCCTAAGTTTCTGATATATTGCAGATTACATTGAACACCCTTTGAATATGGGTCAAAACCACTCTTTGAGAACTAGAAACCTCACCCATCTCGATTCAAGATTTGCAACAGCTGGTACTCTAAAGAAAAGCCTGGAGATTGCTGGAGGTCATGAAGGTCTGGCCATAATTTCATGGGAAAACAGGAGTTGCGATATTGTAGTATGGACCAGCACACAACACTGATTCATTATTTGCATGAAAGAGGAGAGAGGAGTTTTTGTCTGTAAAGGAAAAATTGATCGCTATAATTGTTATTATTTGAAAACCCAAAGGAGCAAGTCCAAACTGACCGGTGACATCTGGAAAATACAGAAGCATGACTAAACAGAAATTCTTCTGTTAAAGGTAGGCCTGTACTGAGAAAAAAAAAGTGCTGTTGGAGAGAAAACATACAGCATAAAATCAACCCACCAGCTCAAATGTCATTGATTCCTTGTTCAGAGCCTCCACGTCTGGCAGGTGAGCTTTCACCTGTGTCTTGATGTAGCACTTCTCTCCTCCTGAAAACCGGATCCCTGTGATCCCCTGGGAAAATAATTTTTAAAAAAATCAGGGAATGGGGGACGCAAATAAAAAGATGTACACGACGCCTCCTGACTTAACTTCTGAGGACATTAACCTATTTTTCCCCCACTCAACAGTCTGAAGGTTTCCATCACGAATAAAATCTGTCAGGTTTTGATCGAATTTAGGGCAGTCATAAGTTTGAGCACTCTCTCAGATGCAGAAAATACAATCACAGGGGACGCTGTGATTAAAAAGGTCAAAATTTTAATACATAAATGGCTAAAACTGCTGCTTCACTAGTCTGATTGGCCTGGTTGGGGCACTTTAATTAAAGGTCAAAAACCACCAGTCTGAACGTAATGAAAATTGGAGGGACAGTGCATCTCGACACTGATTGCCCCTGAGGGGATAACTCGCCTGCTTGTTCTTAATTTCTGCTCCGTGATAATGAGCTGATGGCTTCGACCAGTCTGATCGACTTTTTCCTCTGATGCTTTAAACGGCCTCCTGATACACATTTACATATGTATATGTTTTCTTCATCTGGTTACTTTGAACTGAACTCACAATCTCGAAGTCATGGACCTCCATGGCCTCGTCCGCTCCGCTGCCGGTGCTGAATCTCTCCATGTTATTGGCAGTGTCGATCTCCATTGAACCTTCTTCCACTTTGCCATTGATGCTCATGCTGTAGTGGACATTATAGACCTACACACACACACACAAACACAATCTTTTCTGACTGGCATGTAAGGTATAAAAGTCCTGAGACTCACCCCACCCCAGGCATTCTCTCTTTCACTCTCCCTCCGTCTCTAATCTTACCCCGTGACTTCTCCTCACACATACCATTTTTTTCCTTCTCAAATACTCGTCAGAAGAATAGTACCCTCACAGCTCCCCAGTAATGTAATTACCCGCCTTCAGAGCCTCTCCATCATGCGTTAATAACATTTTCTAACTTCTTACTGGGAGAAAAACGCACTCAGAAAGCAAAATTTGGCCTCTCATTTCTTACACCTCTTGCCCCCGGAGCATCAGCTGGACCTTGAAAACTCTCCCACAACCCCACCCCTCATTCCAACCCAGCCAAAGTTCCTCTAACATGCACCGCCCGCACACACACACACAGGCACACAACGCCTCCATTCACCAAGCTCTGCCTCAGACTGTACCATGAAATGGGAGTGTTTCATTTACATTTTTACTGTTTGCCTACACTGCAAAAATAACCCATCTTGAAGAAGTGCTTTAGTCTGCAGAGAGTTTTTTTTAATTTAAACAAGTTTAAAAAGAAGAAGAAGGGGAAAAACTACCCGTGATGACTACGTTTCACTTGTTCCTAATTTCAAACAGCTTGTTTCAACAATATCTTCAGTTAAGGGATGTTAGTTTTATAGATTATGGGAGCTGTTTTTTTTCTTTGGTAGCAGGGACACTTGTTTTAAATGGATGTTCATGGAAACAAAGGGAGTGGTCTTTGGAGGCTGTGCTGCACCCAGTCCCCAGTAATATTTTATTATATATAAAGATCTGATGAATATCTAAACAGAATATGCAAATCATAAAAGTAGATTCTGAGCTGCAATGCTCCATATATTCATTTGCTTATTAACTATATTTGAAAAATAACTTCAAAGATAGTTTAAGATCGTTTTGAAGATGCTGCTTCCTCCTAATATTTTCATACAGTTTAAAAGTTGATATGATATGTAAAAAAAACAGCATTAAAGTATCACTCTCACGTGGTTTTCATTGTTGTTCCAGAAGTAGAAGGCTCCGATGGCTCCCAGCAGAAGCAGGAGGGCTCCGGTTATGAGCACCGCGACCCCGGCCTTCAGGAGGCGGCTGGTGGCGGCGGGTTTGACCGCCAAGGCGGAGTAGGCCTAAGGTGAAAAAAACAAGCGAACCCCCTGAAAATGATAGTATGGCACAACAGCACAGCTAACGTTTGAAAACACGGCTTTACGGCTGTACAGCAGTTACAGGGATTCAAAGTTATCGATCCAGCTTTTGGTCTTGAACCCTGACTGGTTCTCTCTCTCTCTCACACACACACACACACGCACACACACGTACGAAGCCTGCATCATGGAGCACAGAGGCCCAGGCTGGACTGTACAACTCACCGGAGGCATGAACTGATGCAGGTCCTCTGGTCCTGCCGAGGCAATCGGTACTTTCTCTGAGCTCTCAGCCATGACTGAAGCCAAACACCTGAGGAGACCCCAGTCCACTCACACGCTCTCTCTCTCTCTCGCTCTCTCAGGGGAGGGGGAGGATAGACACTCCTCAGTCACGCAAGTCCACTTTTCTGTTGCTGTCGTGCTGAAACAAGTTTCCTGACTTTAGAGATAAAACTAAAACCTCCAGCTGATCACCATCCGATGCAAAAACCTCTTTTAAACTAGATGTTTTATACCTTCTTTCAAAAAAAAAAATTAATGATTTTTCCCCTCTTTGAAGTTCGTATAGGCTGCTCGTGTAACTTGCATGAGTTTGATTCC
>VVHJ01034673.1:0-16379 GCA_015107715.1 Tylochromis polylepis
CAGGTGACCTGGACCCACTGTATTCACAGTCAGAGTGACAGAAGGACATTTTCCATTATTTTATCACCAGCTAAGCTATTGATTGTTCATCATCATCATCATCATTATCATTGGTATCGTCATTACATCATCGGCTACATTGCAGTATAAACAGATACCATTTGCAGCATTTTTAGAAGCTCTAAATGACATCTGACATCTATTTTACTTGATGAGAGACTTAAAGCGGAACTAAAAGCCGATTGTAGTAATATAACAATTTGAATTTGACACCTGTTCAAAAAGCATTTGATCTTTTCTCTATGCAAATGAGTGAACTGTGAACAATGCAATGGAGTAAATCCATCTATTTACTATGAAGACTAGATAAAGACATGGAGCAGAGTTAGAAGCCTTCTAAAACTGTAGAGATGACATCTGCCTCTAAGGCATACATCCCTGCATTGTGTCCATGCTCTTCCTGTTTGTGTGTGTATGTGTGTGTGTAGTGACCTGTGCACGATGCCATGTTTGTGCAGGTGTTCCACAGCAGAGAGGATCTGTCGGGTGTAGCGCCGCACCTCCCGCTCCTCCAGCCTCTTCCTCTCACAGATCCTGTCCATCAGATCTCCTCCAGCACAGAGCTCCATGACCATGTAGTAACTGTTCTCAGTCTCCAGAGTCTGACACACAGAATTATTCATGTGTGGCTCACAGCAGATATAAAACAACCTTTCAGTTACTGTCTGTAATCAACATCTACCATTGCTGATAGGAATATGTCTCTGGATTCATGGACAGTATGTGTATTTCTGATGGTGTGCATGTTAACTGTTGATGAGTGAATATGGTACTTGTTGTCATGATTTTTTATTTTTATTTCTTTACCTCCAGCAGAACTACAATATGAGGATGTCGCACCATCTGATGAATGCGAGGCTCCCTCTTCATGTTCTTCAGTACATAGGAGTCTTGCCGTGCTTTTTTTTTGTCTATCACTTTAATGGCTACCTGAAAACAGACATGCACACATGCACATTCGTTTGTTTTGGGGGTTTTTGCCGGAAATCAAGAGAAATTTACATAAGGACACTTTGCTTTATATATAAAATAAAATAAAAAGTTCACACCTGAATGGAAGAAAACCTGAAATTTATCCTGTAACACACTTAGGTTGAAATGTCAGAGGCTTGTTTAAGGAAGTAGGTTGCGTACTTCTATCACTTTCCGTGTCTGCATTTTCTCCACTCATCCAGAGGTTTGAGCCAACGGCCTGTAGTCATGAACCCTTCAAAAGCTCAGGGTACAGACTGCTCTGAAAGCTCGATTTTAGATTTTTGCCACTTAGTATGACGCTAGAGAGGGAATATCCTTAATATGGTGATCTCAGGAACTGGCTGTGAGCACTGCAGCTCCACCCACCTGCTGTTCAGTATAAGAAGCAGCCAAACAGAAAAGAGTTGGCCTAAAGGGAGAATGAAGGGAAAGCTACACGTAGACCCAGTGTACGATTAATAAGGATTATTGTAAACTAAAATGTAAAAATTAAAATGAAATAAAATATGTGGATGGCTACATGATTGTGAATGAAGTAATATACAAAATATATGTTTTGAATTCTACCCTTCACAAATACCACTCCTTTTTTTCATAAAAAAGGAAAAACTTTTGAAAGTGAACTAAAAAGAAAATTTGAAAACTAAATAACTAAAAGCGCCCGCAAAGACAAACAGAGTAAATGTTTTATTTATTAAAAAATGAAGCATCTTGGCATCTTTGACACATAGCACCGTTGGTTTAAATAACAGTTAAGATCAAAAGGCCTCGTTTTATTACCAAATATGTTTCATACTGCATGTGCAAGTTTCTGTGTTATAAACATGTAAAATTTATGGCTTAGGTCAACAAAACATTTCCAGAGAAATCCAAAGGCCTCCAGCAGTGGATGCTTGCAGATTTACAGCCTTCACCTTAACATAGTATCTATCTGCAGAGGGTAAACTGGGTTAAGAGGAACAACAACCCCCCAGATGAGTTTGGCTATCGCTAAGGCAACCAGGTCAGGTACATTGCCAGGGTCAGCGACTTGGTGACCAGTGAAAGTTACACATATGGATACACGCAACCACACACAAACACATTAATAAAACATGTGCACACGTGTAATCCCAATTTAGAGCCATATCACCAAAAATAAATGTAGAAGACACAGAGTACTGACAAACATGCAAATCATGTTTTTTTTTAATCTGAAAGAGTGCTGATTCCAACATCAGTCTGCACTTTTTTAACGGACCTAATGACAGACATATTACACAGAAACAGATGCATTTCAGACCTCTTAAATCTGCTGAGCAAATGTTGTCTTGTAAAACCCCTCATAGTCATGAAATAAGCAGTTATGGATGAGTCTGGCTGAGTTCTGTGCACATAACAAGAATAATAACAGACTACTACGTTCTTTAAACCCAGGAGTGTATAATTATCAGTTACAAGGCACTAGTTGTAAGCATGTAATCATAATCTTGTATGTGTGTGATCTTTTTCTTAGCCAGTGTGCCACCACACCAGTCAGTGACATGTCACTTCACGTCTCCTCTCTAATTGTCAAATCGGAGAGAAACCACTGACCTTTTCCCCTGTGCTGATATGAAGTCCCTCCATTACTTTGGCAAATGAGCCCTTGTTGATCATTTTTCCCACAAGGTAGGATCCAACCCGTTTGGAGTGGGGGAAGTTTCGCAGCAGCTCTCTGGGGACCTTCAGGGAGGGCAGTGGCAGCCTCTCCCGGCCCAGCCCAGAGGCTTCCCACTGGGACACCCCGTGCTCCCCTACGTCCCCTCCCTCGGCAACCATGTCCAGAGCAGGCTTCACCGTAGCAATTGGCATCCCGGACAAGGCCCGGGCCCCATGTGGCCGCCTTTTGCGCTCGCAATTGAATCCAAAAACAGGACAGTCCTTACAGAATGAACATGCTAACACACACAAATGCACATAAGCAGACACACAATGCTGGAGTTTAATCAGAGCAGGCAGGCTGCTGCCAAAACTGAAGTAAAACTCAAATCCTTAATCAGCAAGAGGCGTCTTTAAATGCAGATTTCTGTTATCCACTCTCGGATGAGTATATCCTTTTGTTCCAAACTGTCTAATGTATGACTCCTCTTTTCTTCTTTCTTTATTTTGCCTTTTAACAAGTGCAAATGCCTCTAAGTGTCATTCAGCTGCTCAACCGGCTCCTCTCTTGTTCTCTCACTCTGCCTCTCCCTGCTGGATAGTGGATGATTAACTGTTGTGTTCTTAGGTCAGCTCCAGTGATGAGGAAGACATTCTACACCTAAATTACCCCCCCTCCTGCACCAAGGTACACACAGATACTCGCAGTTACACAGTAACCGTTTAAAATGATCTTGGTTAGCGTTCTTGGTCTCCTCTTTTTCTACTTCAGTCCATTTCAGTTTCACTTCAGGCACAAACAGGAATTTTTCTCCTTGTGAGCATGGAAAAAGTTGTGTGAACTGTACGAAAATGTCAGGGAATTGATTGTAAGTGTTTAAATTAGCCATGGGTGTTGGAAGCCTAAAGATTCATTATTAGCTGAAAGTTCAACTAATGGATCCAGAATGTGTTTTAATGTGCATTACATCAAACATTTTCCACAAGTGCTTTCATGGATTGTAAAGATGTGGGGAAACTGTTCTGATGCTAAGAGTTACATGAGAAGATACTTTTTGTGTGTTTACATGCTAAATACAAAGCAGACTTTGGAAAGCTTTAGAAGTGCTATAAGGTAGATTAGCCAGAGATATGCTAGCTTTTTCTCTCTTGCTCTCACTCTTTAGGCTCTAGGCTCTGCTAAGCTTATCAGAGCTATGTTAATATCGAATAATATATAAGACATGAGAAATCAATCTTCTTATGAAGAAGACCGCCCCTCCCTGAGCCTGGTTCTGCTGGAGGTTTCTTCCGATTAAAAGGAAGCTTTTCCTTCCCACTGTCGCCAAAGTGCTTGCTCATAGGGGTCAAATGATTGTTGGGGTTTTTTCTCTGTATTGTTGTAGGGTTTTTATCTACAGTGCCTTGAGGCAACTGTTGTTGTGATTTGGCGCAATATAAATATAACTGAATTGAATTGAGTTGAATTAAAGCCAAGAATCAAACTAACCTAGTTCCCCAAAATATCCAGCAACATGTGTCAAAATACGACAAGACCTTAGTCTGTTGTCACATGCAGTAATTGATACATTAGTCAATTCAGTTCAATTTTATTTATACAGCACCAAATCACAACAACAGTTACCTCAAAGCGCTTTATATTGTAGGGCAGATCCTACAATAATATATACAGAGAGAAACCCAACAAACATATTGGGTTTGAGCAAGCACTTTGGCAACAGTGGGAAGGAAAAACTCCCTTTTAACAGGGAGAAATCTCCAGCAGAACCAGGCTCAGGGAGGGGCGGCTATCTGCCGTGACCGGTTGGGGTAAGAGAAGGAAAACAGGATAAAGACATGCTGTGGAGGAGAGCCAGAGATTAATAACAAGTGTGATTCAGTGCAGAGAGGTCTATTAACACATAGTGAGTGAGAAAGGTGACTGAAGAAGAAATACTCAATGCATCATGGGAATCCCCCAACTCATTTTGACTAATTAGAGAGAGAGCAAGTTAACAATGCGAAAACATCCCCTGACAGTACAGTCATAACTGTTAATATCAGTACTGACTTCTTACAGGAAATCTATGCTAAAGCTAAACTGTAGCTGTATCTGCAAACCTCTCTGACACCCTGTGCCATAACCTGACATGCACATCCCTGGAAATGTAACTACTCATCACTAAAGGCATAGCCAGCAACTGCTGTGATTGGCCTGTTTTTGAATTTATCAGTGAGAGAATAATAATCATTGCCTCAATGTAAGGACTCACAGATGTCAGCGTACTGTTGGAGGGGGAACGCTGAAGTCCAATCAGAATGCATGTGAGGGAATGTAAAACGTGGAAAAACGTGAGAAATGAGAGAAAAAAAAGTGAACACAACAAAGAGCGGGCAAAAAAAGGATTTTATTTGTTTCTATTGTGCACATAAAACACTGGGACATGACCACAGGGTAATTAACACATAAAACACCACGCAAAAGTATGAATGCTGGTAACGTCATCTGCCACTTAGGCAGGTTACCTCGAGAAAGGATTCCCTACGGAAGTGTAAATCAGACGTTAGAGGTCTTTTGTTTGGCACAGGCAGGTGAGAGGTCAACAACAAATCCCCTCCCTCCCATCTGCCCCCTCTCCTCCAGCCTTTCGCCAAATGGCTTTCTTGAAATCTCTAAATCAAAGAAGATATTTACAGGCCAAATCCCACGAATCGAATCAAAGCCTGTGTAAGAAACCAAATCATAAGCGAGAACAATGATTTCCAGTGAAAACAGCAGTTAGAAGGGCTTCAAGTCTTACTGACTCAATGATATAATACTTGCTAAAGAAAAAGGTCATCATTAAAGTGTGTGTCTGCTTTTCTGCTACTGTGTGCATTAAAGCGCACGTCTGTTTGCACGTAGGGGTCAGATTGCACTGTATTGGCACTGGATTCTTCCTCGCTCAGCTGATGAAAACAGGGATATAGTCTTAGAGCGGCCATGTAACCCAATACACTTGCACACACACACATACACAACCTTACGCAACCTTTAAATGAGCACCTGCAGTAACCAAGTGAAGCCTCTATGGTTACCTTGCCTTAAAAGTGGTTACACTATATAATTTAATTTGGCATTTTGACCAAACAACATGACAGCCTGTCGTTAAACTCGTTGTGATCACAATCAGCACGACTCTTCTCCTATTAGGTTACCATGCCAACATTTAAAAAAAAAAAGAGCCACCTGAGGGTGCATTGTTATTACACTGGAATGAAGGTATGTGTTTTTTCTAGAATATTCTGAAAATAAGACACAAAATATGAAATCAAAGTCCATCAATGCATAAATATGTCTGTGCATACTTATACGCCAGGAGCACTACACTTCATAAACGGGTCTTTAGGCCCTGGCATGTGTGCGGGACGAGGTGTTAACACACCCTCCCTAACACTGAGAAAAGGTGTCAAGCTGGATATGGCCCTGTGCTGGATGAACACAGGGGAAGAAAGAAATCTAGACAGAAGGGAAGAAAGTGTGGCGACGGGAGGAAGCTGCATCCATCCCTGAGAAAGTGAAGGACGACAGACCGGAAATGAGTGAAAACCGACAACTAGACACGGAGACGGGATGAGTGAGAAGGAGAGAAACCAAGCTTCACAACTGCAAAACAAATGTGAATTAATAAGCCCTCGAGAGACTTTTTATATAACCTCAGCCCCTGCCATGCCTAAATGTTTTGCAGAGGCTTTTCTGTGCGTATATGTGTGTGTATCAATGTGTGTGTTTCCATGGTTCAGAAAAGGTCATTCTCACTGCCAGCGAGTACAGTCTATTTGTGTGTGTGTGCGCTTTTATGAGTGCGCACATATTTGCAAGTTTTCTAGAAGTACCGCGATACGTGTATGTTTTAAAAATGATGCATCTGTGCATCTACACACATGCATGCATAAACTTCGTTTACATGCACTGCAGTATAATTAGGAGTGTATAACATAGTCCAGTGTGTGTGTGTGCAGCGTTGGTGCACAGGAATGCTGGCTTGCCTGTAGGACTTGGCGAGCTTCTCGGCGGTCACATTAAATGAGAAGAGAAACCCCCTTCTGCTTCCTGCCTGTAATAAATGGATCCCCAGCAACCATTAAGGCATATTTTAACACCAAATAACTCCCCAAAACCACACTAGAACAGACACGACCCCCACCCTCTCACCATCTCCTCGCTCCTCTCTGTTTCCTATTCTTTCACTTCTTCTACTACCACTGCCACTTCTGTACAAAAAAGGAGCTTGTTGTAAAAATAAGCCCCTGCATGATGAACTTCACAGTCACACAGTTGGAGTGTTTCATGAAAGTGGCGACGGTTACCATTCTTGCACTGACTGCCCCTTTCTTTCGCTTTCTGCAAGTGTTTTAATGCGACGGTTTTGAGCTTAAATGTTACAAGGAACATGAAGTCCACATATTATCTCCGCAAGTTCAAGTCATTTATTGCACAACACAAAACTTTGCATGCAAAAAAACAATGGACGTGACAAACTGTGGAGGAAAACGGCAGAAAGCAACAGGTCTAAATTGTGAGAGAAGAATACAGGGAACATGTGATGCTAATGCATTTATGTAATTACAGAGTATATTGAAAGGAAGACTGCAATATGTGTAAATGATTAAAGTAAAAAAAATGTTATGGATTATGCAAATGATTGAACTAGAGCTGTAGATTTGTGCAAAAAAAAAGTGCAGTTTGGCAGTTCAGAATATGCCACAGATTGCCCCGTGTTAAATTAAAAAACATAAAGTCATGATTTATTATGATTTATTATTTTAACAGTACCTGAATTAATCTGTTTCAATGTGTTTTACTGCATGCGTCCAAACATGCAGTAAAATATAAAACACAACAGCTCTCGCGTGTAACTATAGACTTTGCGGCCTCTAGACCGTTTGTGATATTTAATGATTTAATGTTATGAGTCATAAGTTAACCCCCGCTGAGATTTGTTTACTGGTCTTATGAAGCTGTAAGGACTGACATATAGAATTTGTTCTAACATATTTATCCACTGTCCTATGTAGGATCTCTGGGATTTAAAGAAGCACTGAGCTACAGATTGCTCCTGAGGTTGCAATCTGACTTTTTGCTTGTCATATGATTCCCAGATTGCATGTATAATACAATAACATGACATTGCACAGTTAAGACATTCCAACAGGTCCTCTCTCACACCTCTGTGAGTCTTGCCAGAGCTGCTGTCAATGTCTGCCCCCAAGTGGATGTAGGAAACTCATGCAACAGCCCCACCTGCAAATCCAACAGAAGAACCAAAATTCATAGCAGATAATAAAAACAAGACTATTGTTCTTCTTTTTCTCCAATCTGTTTGCTTTCTTTCTTT
This sequence comes from Tylochromis polylepis, assembly GCA_015107715.1. NCBI lineage: Eukaryota > Metazoa > Chordata > Actinopteri > Cichliformes > Cichlidae > Tylochromis > Tylochromis polylepis. The sequence continues at coordinate 8,013 of VVHJ01034673.1, forward strand.
GTCTCTGTCTTTCAATAACAGATTTTTCCTCCTCCTGGGCCCCATAAAATCCTGAGGTATTAATTACATTTTTAGTGATGGAGTCTCAATATGTTTAAGATTATTCTGAGAAAATTGACTGCTTGTGTCTGTTTCAGTCTTTACAAGCTTTCACACTCACCACCTGCATACCCACAGCTGACTGAAAAGAGTGTTTCACATGATGACACTCATCATGTGAGGAAGTACAGGAGTGTAGTCCTGCTTGTGAGGCGTAAACATCACTGACTCATACTGTTTAATGGCACGCAATCATCAGATTGCAGGGGAGTGATGAAGAGTCAATACCAAGAGACTAATAATGTCTTATTCATACACTTTCAATCCACTGATGTCTGTTTTTACCCTCCAGGATTTAACCTTTATGTGATGATGTCACTGTCCAATCCTGAATTATCACTTCAGTTTGTCACTACGTAGGGGGGAGGAACAGCCGGCTGTCAATCCCAGATGACTTCATCAGTGGAAGCAGCCTCCTTGACATGTCATCATCAGTTAGTGCAGCGAAGCAGGCTAAGAGTGTCATCAGTCAGCGCCTGCATGCTGCTGTGGTCTAAACCTCACATGTTTTGTGGTCTTTTCCTCGGTGATGATGATTAGAAATGGTTTTGTATGGTTTCTAAACAGACAACGACGAGCCGGACTCTAAGACTTTAAGCCGTATGTCTCCCACATCATACGTATTGTGACAGCAGGCCAGAGACCAAACCATTGCTGCCCACAGAAACATTTCAGTGAGATCAGGTTGCTTCAGCAATGAATTCGACCAGAAATTGTACTAAATTACGTCTCCGAACACTGGGGGGAAACGTGTTTTGTGAGCATATAATGCACCAAGAAAAACTGAAATGAAGAAAGGATGGCTAAAACAAATAACTTTGGATTTAAGGCTGTCTTGGACTCTTAACTAAAGTCTACACAAAGACAGTGTGGAGATGCTAGTGTGTGACAGTGTGTGTGTGTGTGAAGTATTTCAGTGTCAGCCAGTCTTGTCTGTGGTACCACAAATAAGTTGCAGTTTAAAAAAAAAATGATGTCACGAGTACCGCTCACCCGAAAACATATTATTAAATTTCATTTTTTTTATCCCCAAACTATTAAAAATAAAGACTTTAAATAATATAGGTGAGGCTCAAAAATGTGTAAAATCTGTCTGAAAATGTAGACTCTACGCTGTGTTTAATTCTTGATGAAAAGTAGGCTTTTGTTTTTAGATTTTACTGACAGTAAAGTCCTTTTGTGCACACACACACACACACACACACACACACAATACATTTCCATTAAAAAAAATTCCTTTCCCAGAGCCTCAGTATATCGCACTCTGCTAATCCCACACAATCCTGACCAAGCCTGAAATGGGAGTTTGTGTCACGGGTGGTTTAAAGGTTTTCTATTGTCAACAAAACACCGACGGGAGAGAGAGAGAGAGAGAGAGAGAGAGACAGTTCTAATAAAAATACATAAAGAAAAGGATGAAAAAGGAGCCCACCCCTTTGAGCTGAAAGGCTGAAAATGGTGCGCTGTAACAGCTAAAAGTACACTCCCACCCTTGCTAATATGGACCGTGTGTGTCAGTGCCTGAGCGCTTATGCCCAGATGTGTGTCCATGTGTGGCTATGCATAAACGTGTGTGTGTGTGTGCGTGTGTTTATGTGCAGATTCGTGCTTGTGTGCGCTGTAGCTGCCTGCTGTGCCGCTCCCAAATTGAAACGTGAAAGAAATGTGTTGGAAGGTGATGACAAGAGTGAAGTGAACCAGTCGTTTCCTGAAGGCTCGGGCCAGATGTGCTGCACACAGAGCCTCAGAATTCTGAAGCACATTTCTGCATAATAACCAGGATATTTAACTAGAGGAGGCGGGAACCTTGGGTGTGTTTTTTGCGCATGTGTGCTTACCTGCATGCATAAATGTATGTGTGAGCGTTATTTGTTTTTGCTTAGGAAATGTGTGAGTTTGTGTGGGTGTGTGTGTTTTTTAGGGGTGTATCAGACACACACATACACGCAAAGTGGGGTTTGTTGCTTTTATTGGAGTTTTTGAGGCTGCAGCACTGCAAAAAGTGAAGGAAGGAGAGGAGGAGATAGACGAAAAAGAGCAAGAGAAACTGACGGACTGATGGACACACCTCCAATCACCACTCAGGACACACAGACACACACACATACACACAAACACTGGGTCTATTCCATACTGTAGTCAGCTACTGACCACAATGCCCGCCACTTCCTCTGGGAGCAAGCCCTGGCGCCTAGAATAACAAAGAAAATATTCAGCTCCATACTGTCTGATGTCTTAATATTTCCAACCCTTCTGTTCTCATATACGCATGATTCATGGACTATAACTTAGAAATACAATCAGATCCTTTTCCAGTGATCCTTCTGCCAGTTCAATAAAGCTTTTTCAGAAGTAACTGCAGGAGGAAATAAAGCAGGGGTGTTGCAGATTTCCTAAGGCCAGTATACTATGTGTTTTAACTGGGGAGACAGTAAATACACAGTGGGACATATTTATTATGGGATAAAACTGTACTGACCCTCATGGCTGTGCATAAATTATACAGCGTTAGGGCCAGGAAGCAATTAGTGTAGCATAGCATTATGCTAAGCATTATACAGCTGGAGAGGTTGTTTAATGCTAAACAAACAGAAATGTATGAAGAAAATAAAAATACGCTTTCGGAATATGTTACGGACTCTTATTTCTTGGCGGACAACAGCTGGGAGGAGTGTTGGGTCTTGTCACCTTTAGGATGTCACACATCACAGTTAAACACTAGATCAGTGGTATCAAACATAAGGCCTAGGGCCAGAATTGGTTTGTCAATCTGGCCCACTGGACGGCTTTGGAAAATGTAAAGGAGGACCCAATTTTTAGACTTTAAACTATATTTTTATAAGTTTTACAGCTTCTCCTACTGATAAAGGCCTCCTTCATGGCCATGCATGCTACACCAAAGTAAATAAGTAATAGATACACAATTAAATAACAGAAAGTTCCTGTTTTTCACTATCTGCTTATGATTTTTTACAGTGGATTCACAGTAAAAAAAATAAAATAAAAATAATAATAAAATGACATTTTGTCAATAAACAAAAAAATTCAATTTTATAATTGGTGGACAGCCTGCGAAATAAGCTAACAGAACTTTGTCTGTAATTTTACACATTTATTCCTTACAATTTAAGCCCAAAGCAGAATTTCTTTATTTTGTGGAAAAACCTGAGATGCACTGTTGAAATTGTACTTCTTTTTCTTATATTAAAATATCTCAAGGATTAAATGTGTAGTTAAAGTTCTTTACACTGACAGAAAGAGTTGTTTCACTGGTCCAGCCCACTTAAGAGCAAGTGGGCTGTACAAGGCCCACATGGTAAAATGAGTCTGACATCGCTGCACTGGACGGAGAACTAAGTGTGTACTACATCCACCATATGAATGAAAGAATCATAGAAGTATGATAGACTGATTCTTTTTTTTCTGTGTTTAATGCCAACCTAGCTGTTTGCTGCAGTTTCAGTCTCGTTAAGCCAAACAGGCTTTATAGGCTAAGTGTTAAAAAAGAAAAAGAAAAAAACCCATATAGCCATCCATATACGCAACTAACTGCTGGACAGCGAGCCAAACCATACTGTACTTTGCAAAATGCTGAAATCTACTATAATGTCAAAAATGGCTACTACTATATTTGAATGTCTCAGTAATGAGTTAAATCTGTAAAAGTCCAAGCTAACACTGCAGAAAGTGATACTGGTGAAACTGGTTCACATCTAGGAGCTAACAACGAACCAAAGCTGGCCATGTTGTTGCTAACAACTAATTTTGACACCAGCTAACAGCCAGCTAACCCCAAACAGAGCCAAATCTGGCAGCCATGCACAGGCCTCACATTTGCCACACGTGGCAGTGTGCGCTGGTATTTTTAACAGGACGAACGAAACCGGGGTTACCCCGTGTCAGCAACTGTTGTCTTTAAATTTTCTAACCCACACTCAGCGTGAATTGCTGCATTGTGCGCTCTGGAGAAGAGGGGTAGTTTGTTTGGGCAGGAGGAAGCAGCTATTTACACAAAAGGTGTTGGACCAGCACACGTTTAAGGGCTTTGGCTTGTGTGTGTGTGTGTCTAATGAGAGAGTGTTTAGCTGCGTAAGCCTGTGTATGTGAACATAATCACCCATGATATACAACATTATGGACGGTTCTTAATAGCTGCGTTTTAAGAACAACCATTAATGCAGCTTGTAAAATATACCCAACACCACGCCAAATACTCACTTCAGTTTCACCTCCCTCTCGCTCACACACACACACACACACACACACTCTAGCTCTCTCTCTCTGCCTTACTCTGCCCCTCTTGCTTTCCCTCACCTCATTTGTGGGAAAATTTATTTAACTCGTTAAAAACAATTCTCTGAATATTCCCAGCTGAGTGATCAGGCTTCCGTTTTTTTTTCCGTCCCTCAAACTTTTTTTTTCACCCTCTGTTTTCTCTGGCTTTGTTTTTTTCCTCTCTTCTCTTAAACTAACCTGTATAATGTTGTCAGGACTGCTCGAGAATGAAGTGCTAAGTGTTGCTTTTTATGGGGAGGAAACAGACTGGAACAGCGGGTGTGTGCTTTCTGATGCCTACTAGACATACACACACACACACACACACACACACACACACATATATATATATACATTTAACCCCCTCCCAACTGATTATGTAAAGGACCTGTTCACTGATGAGATTTTGATCTTTTAAGCTTTAAGCAGGTAGATCATTAGCGTTAGCATGTGCTGCATTTTTGTGTTTACGTGTGTGTTTGCAGGGTGAGTGCCTGACAGTGTCATTAAGGCACCTTTGGTGAAAATCTGTTCTCAATTGTTGTGGTGATTTCTGCTGTTTTAATTTGGACAGTAAAGGCGCTGCCAGGTCTACCAGCCATGATTCCATGACCACTAAATAATAACTCGGTTCCCATGCTCCCCGAACTGCTACATGTGCAAACTTTCTTTTATGCCCCGTGTCCATAAAAAAAGCCCAGCTCACAATTTCTTTTCCAAAATCATGGTGTGTCACGAGTGACGAGTCTTTGTTTAAAGGGTGTGAATAATGTGCCGAAAATTACTCTGTGTTTTTTGAAGCATCGTAAACTAAAGCTCGGTACCTTAGTCATTCTCTGTGTCTGTGCTATGGCTTTTTAAAAGTGCAAGTAAAATGTGACAAAAAATAAATTGATTAAAAGGAAAGGAAAAAACCACACACAATAGGGACAGAAAAAGAAAAGACCATAATTCAGATTTTAAAAAAAAGAAAAAAAAAACATTACCACAACTTATCTATTTTTTTAGCTTTTATTGTACCAACAATACAAAGGAAAAAGTTAATCAAAAGTTTAAAAGAGACAAGGTACAGAAAAACCTAATGCAATTTATATATATATATATATATATATATATATATAATGATATAATGAGTTAAAGATGTAAATTTGAAGACAAATTTCAACAACGAGACTGTTGCAGAGACTGTGGGCCTCGAAGGCAAATGTACAATCTCAGCTCTAAGTTTAGACTGAGGAACTGCTAGTAAAGATTTGCCACAGGCTCTGTGTGGGTATGTGTGGAGCAAAAGCTGGGAAAAGCTAAAGCCAGAGAGCTTTAAGGATGACAAACATAACATTCATAACTTTACTATATTTTAAAATCAACCGGAAGCTTAGACAAAAGACTGATTTTGTGATGTCTCTGTTTTTAGAAAAAAACATAAAAGATTCTTCCTATTATATTGCATGTGGTTATTTATAAGCATTGAATTAATCAAAGTGGTCACACTTTTCGATTAGTGCATTCTCGTGTTTTTTTCTATATCATCTGCACCCTGGTATTTTGTTAATTTGAGTCTCATGTTGGAATGGCTCTATTCTGTATTCAATGAGCCAATTTCTCACTCCCTCTCAGTCCCTCCAGGCCCTCTGCTGTCCCAGCTGACAGCTGGCTACTAGCACCTCTGACTCTGCCTTAGAGGATGAGATAAGCTACAACATGATTGGATGGAACTAAAACAGTTTCTGAAGAAAAACCGTGCGGTTGCATCAGAAAAAGGGCCGCAATATAGTAAAGCAAATAGCAGAATTCAATTAGAGGAAATAGAGATTAGTTAAATCCATTTATGATTAAATTTACTAAAATTGCAGCAAGTTTATTGTCCTCCAATAAAATTGCACATAAATGTTTGCCAGTTCGGGATTAGGAGTGCATGATGTTTCTTTACTTTTGACTATCTTTTAATTTGATTTCCATGGTCTAAAAAGACCAATCATATATCATGTTGGAATATAAAAGGGCTGTAATGTCAGTAATAGTGGTGTCGCTGGGACCAGTTTAAACATGGAGTTGAAACAGAAATCCGATGGATTTTTGGACCTCCCCTTGGTTCTTTGACCTCAACCAGCAGGATGAGATGATTATTCCAGCTAAAAATCTCAATTTGCATGTCTCTGATATCTTTGTTTGGACTTGAAAATGCACGTGTTTCAGTCTGGGCGAACGTGATTAGGTGGGGTGCTGGCTGTTAAAAAGAGCAAATGAAGTCTGTTCCCTTTCATTAGCATGTGGTAAAATGACCTAGCAAAATTAGTTTGTGTTTGTGCTTGCGTGTTTAGGTTTAGGTCAGTTTAATGGTGTTTCTGTTAACTAGGTAATATTTCAGGTGCTGGGACAACGTGCGCTGGAGCCTATGCGTGTGAGTGTGCGTTCATTAAACACGTGTTAACAGCACACCTTGTTGGCCAAACAAAATGAGGTCATTAAACTGGTGTACAACTGTGCTGCTTGTGTACTTACACTTAACAAAGGCAGGCTTATATTTGTGAATGTAAGAATTGTATATGCACATGTATGTGCGTGTGTACGTGTGTAAATAAATACTGTTTTACGTTCATACGGCAGTGTTAGCGTGTAAGACGTTATCCTGGCAAGTCAGCAAAAGTGACAGTGATTACAAAGTTAGCATGGAAAAGCCATTAACAAACAGACTGCTATGGTCCATTTCAAAATCTTGAAGGGGCAGTACCAGTTATAGTTTTTTTGTCCTGCTATTGGCATTTGGCTAAATCCTCTTTTTAAAATATAAATATTTGTATAAATATTTAATTGTACTTTTACACCACAATGCACGCCGAAAAGAAGAGAAAATTCTATGTTTTTATTTATTCATTCAAAGATATAAGGTGCAATATAAATGAAAACTGCAGCTGATACACAAATAAAACACTCATAGCTGGCAAAAAATTATTTGCTACATCAGAGGAAACAGTCATGTCAAAAAGAACGTTTTCACAGGTCACAGATCGTATCGGAGTTTGCCTGGGCCATTGCAACATCTTGATTCTTTTCTTTTTAAGCCATTTTGTTGTAGATTTGTTGATGTCGTTATGATAATTGTCCTGTTGCAAGACCAAATTTCCACAAAGCTTTAGCTGTCAGACAGATGGCCACTTGTTTGACTCTGGAGTACTTTGGTATACAGAGAAGGTCACTGGCAGGATGACTGCAAGGTACTCAGGTCCGGTGGCTGCAAAACAAGCCCAAATGATCACCTCTCCAGTTGGCATTTGTGCTGATATCCTGTGTTTGGTTATCACCAAATGTGTGGCTGTGCATTATAGCAAAGGATGTCCACTTTGGTCTCGTCTGTCCAAAGGACGTTGTTCCAGAAGTTATGCGGTTTGTTCAGATGCAGCTTTGCACACTTAAACTGTGCTGCCATGTTCTTTTACAAGCCAAACTTCAAAGTTCAGTCTTTTTCTAACTGTACTGTCATGAACTTAAACACTTAACATGCTAATTGAGGCCTGTGAAGATGTAGGTCTTGGGTTTTTTGCAGTTTCTCTCAGCATTGCATGGTCTGACCTTGGGGTGAATTTGCTTGACTGTCCCCTCATGGGAAGACTGTCTAATTGTGTTAAAATATAGCTGAGTGACTGCACTGAGGCTACATTTACACTACTCCAGATAAATTTGAAAACGGCGTTTTCGTCTAAAAACGCTCCGCGTCCACACTATCGTTTTCAATCGTTTCCGAAAACGCTTACGTTCCTGTACCGCGCATGCGTGAAACGTAAGACGATTCGACCTGCGTCATTTCCGTCTGCCGTTTATTTACTTATTTACTTTACATTCCGTCTTCTTTGAAGAAAAGCTATCTGGAGCATGTACACACTGATATTAATCTTTAATAGGGCCGTCAAAATTGAGAGCAAACAAAACAACTGCTGTACAATGCCGTCCGCCATCTAGTCGAATTGGTCACATGACTGCATCACATGACTAAAA
>VVHJ01034675.1:6271-20007 GCA_015107715.1 Tylochromis polylepis
TTTCTTTTGTTTTTTTTGTTTTTTTAAATAAATGTGTTACAGCAAAATTTTTAAAAAGCTTAAAGCCAGTTCTGTATTTATAAAGAGGACGTGCAGGTCTGCAACACTAAATGTATTATCTGAGATAATAGATAAATCTTTTTTATTTTTTTTATTTTTTACAGGTAGTATTGTCATCTACTCCATTTATGAACCCAACTACGACAAGAGTACAGCACAGCCTGATCTCTACTGCAACAAAGCGCTCTACCTGTGTGCATTTTGGTTCACCAACGTGACCTACATGCTGTTAGCACTCCTCTTTTTATCCTATTGCTGTTGTAGACAACGAGAGCCTGATGGTGATAATGAGACTCAAGCACTTGTGCGGTAATAAATAGAGATGAAACAAACTTAATTAAAAAGATAAAGATACACTGTAAGTTACATGAGGGCAAATGGTGCATTTAAAGGCAGTTTTCCTGTGTGTCTTATGTAGGTATAATCAAATGTTCTAATGGGCAATGTACATGTTTGATCTTTTATCAGAGAAATATAACAATTTATATTCTTAGTAATTAATGTTGGAGGTTTACTCTTTTCAAATACTTTTGCAGCAGTACTCTGTTATGTAAAGGCATCCTTAGATATGACTAACATCCTTTGTTTTCATCCCATTGATTCTCTAATAGCTCAGCTTTATAAGCTTGTGAGCACAGAAATACCAAATGTGTGAGGCTGAACACATCACAGAAATACTGAGAGAATATATTTTTTGATCCAATAACACAGAGAAAGCATGGAGTCTTGAGTGAAATGATTATCAATCATAAGTAACACATGTACATAAAAATGTCAATGTAAAGCGTACAGTACTATGCATCTTGAGTCTTTGGCCATTCCTCCATTCTTTATATTTTTCTAGGAAGATCTGAAATAGGTGCAGGGATTTACTAAATTGTACAAACATACAAGGAAACATACAGTATCCAAGGCAATAAGATTTTGTAGTTCTAACGAGCTTGAAGGTCAATATTTGGTATGACCACCTTTATTATTCAACACAGGCTGAGCTCTCTTAGGCAGTTTTCTTGACATTTCTTCAAGTAGTTTTCAGGAATAGTTCTCCAGGCTTCTTGAAGGACATTCAAAGCTGCCTTTTGTTCTTTTTTTCTGTTAGGATGATTCCATCCCCCTCATTGGTGCAAAAACACCATTACAGAGTATATTTTTTGATCCAGTCTCAACAGTCAGAGAATGCACGTCTTGAGAGAAATTATTATTAATCATAAGTAACTCATGTAACCCCTCATTGGTGCAAAAATACAATTTTATGTCTGCCAAACTGTTTTATCTTTGATATTTTTAATAGATTCAACTGAAAAATTGAAATAATTGATGTGTTTGTGTGGCTGGTTTCTAGTTAAAAAAAAAAAAGGTGCATAAAGATAGAGTTTAAAACTGGTTCTCTGCCGGGTTGTTTGTTATGCGCAGACACAACACAGCCTTTTTCATGCTTGAATGACTCACAGGTCAGTGTTAAGTAGCTTAAAAAACAAAAGAAAATCATTTCTAAATGTAAAAGGAATGAAAATAAATGAAAAAGCAGCCAATGTCCAAAGAAGAGCTCAAGACTGCTTCAGCAAATTCCAATAAAGTCTGACTGCTTGGAAATACATCATAAGAAAATGAGGCATGGTTGAAGACTTTTACACAGTGCTGAACTTGTATGATGTCATTGAACATATTATGTCTATGTTAATGTTAATTTTACAAAATGCATGTTGTCCTAAAAACATGAATAAAATATTATTTTTTAAAAATGACTGCCCTTATCTGACACCATCTCCTCTAATCCTGGTCAGCTGTTGCAAGAATGATACTGTCATGGTATTTTTCACACTCAACAATCAATTAAAAAAAGATTCACAGTGGGAACTAAAGCAGGTAATGTATTTTAGAAAAGCAGACAAATCTCATCCTGCTGAGAAACACATGACATTACAATGTTTATGTAGCGAGGTCTTAGTGGGTTAGGACAAATGAGAGGAAGTGTTCCTCTCCTGAGGTTTTGCTGTGACAGACGCATTGTCAGTTATGTTTCTTCTCTGGTCTGTGAATGCAAAAGAGCTCCTTAGAAATAAAAATCCTGAACTTTTAAAATGGTGCTAAAAGAAAACTCAGATGGTGCAGTCTCTAAAATCCTCGTGACATGTTTGTCGTGCCTAAAAAACCCCCAAATACTAAGATTTTGTAGTTTTTATGTAATGTTGCTGACATACAAACAAATGATTAAAATACAAAATTATCTCAGTAAATGGCTGGATGAAAAAAAAAACTAAAACACAAAAAAACCCAAAGTGAAAGACGCTGTAAAAGGAAGTTGAAACAACATGCTCACATGCCCATGTTATATGTGGCCATGTTCCTGCAACAGTCCCTTTCAAGGAAGTTCTGCCAGACACACAAACAGGTTGGTCTGCAACAGCCTATATAACGCTTTCACACTTTAATTTGCTAACTATTTTGACACATGCACAAGGTTTACAATCTTTCTAAAGTGGATTTCTTGTAGAAATGTCTGTTTGTTGAACTGTTTTGGTTATCCTCTAAGAATTTAGCATGAATAATTTTCTCTTTCACAGACTAATATTTGTGACTTGAAATTCTTCTGTACACTGCAAAAGACAATCAGTAAAAAGTAGGTAACATTATGCTTTTCCATTAGCATTTTTTTCTTCATTTTAAATCATACATTGTATTACATGTACATACATTTTATTCAAGTGTTTTATCATGGTACCTTTCCAGTTATCACTTAACAGAATAATAGAAATATTAACAACTGGAGAATATCTTGTGGCTCTCTTTGTGTCTTTGTAGGTTTGATTCAAAACTAGTTACACATCCTTCTGGTAGACTTACACTATAAAAAGAATTAAAAAAAATAAAGTGAAATTCAGTACCTTTTTTCAGTCTACCTGTTTTTATTTGCCATTTAACAGATGAGCATAAATCACTGGAAAATATCTGATAGCTTCCTTTGTGTCTTTCTAGGACAGATATATAACTATTAATAATGCCGGAGAGTGATAGACCACAACAAACCTACGAACCTCGAACAGTAATATTAGGTGAGAGGGTGATGCGGAAATTCTTCCACACATGTGCAGATGGTGCATAGTGTCATCTGGGACTCACTGTATATGCTTTTCTTCAGGGTGTATCTTGGTGATTTCCTGCATCATGTTCATTGCTCAAGTGATAGTTGGTAAGTGAGAGACACTGTTATTGTAATGATCAGATTAAATTCATCAGAATTTATTTTGTGTAACCAAAAAGAAGTAAAATGAAAAATAAATAACCAAAATTGTGTATTAAAACTTAATGAAGCAGATTCAGTGACATTTGTTTCTCTTTTATCCCTGTACTCCACAGCTTTAACAACTGATGAATGCAAAGGAGAGTTCTACATCCCCATATGCATCTATAATTATGGATTCATATCTGCATTATTGGCACTGAGCATGTGCACAGCGCAAAGAATGCAGCAGTTTCCAATTACACCAAGAAACCAGTTGCTGCACCTGCTGCACCGGGGGCGGTGCAAGTGGTGTAACATAGGCTGTTGCTCTGTGCCCCTCCTCCTTGTCTGTTTCTTATACCTTGGTGGTAAGCTTTCAAAAAGTTTCTAACAGCAACACACACCTGTTTTAAGAAATATTGAAAGATGGAATAAGCAACGACTGAGAAAAATCAAATTACATGGTGACCAAAAACAAAACTAAAAGCAGAGCTGCTGTTGAAATTGCTCAAGTCATGAATTGTTTTTTCTTTTATTTCCTGTCATATACGCTGCTCAAAAAGGAACACTTTTTAATCAGAGTGTAGCATCAAGTCGATTAAACTTCTGGAAATAAGCAGCTCTGATCTGGTTAGTTAAGCAGCACTGGGGGCTGCTAATCAGTTTGAATCTGGTTTGGTGTTACAGTTTTTCTCAAAATAATTGGCTTAATTGTCACAGCAGAAAAATCATTTTCACCACAGAAGGTTATGGCATTTTTTATAACACAGATTAACCTGTGCAAAAAACACTCCAACAAACAAATACTTTTTCCACGTTTGTCGCAACATGAATAGTCAGTCACTTCAGCTGTGTGATGAATGAATAAAAACCTTTCACCGCCCTTTAAAGACTGAGTCGGCAAAATGTTTATTTTTTTCTTAAACATTGCTGATTTTGGAAAGAGTTCAACAAAAATGTAGGCCTAATGTAGAGTTAATTTTTTTCAGAAACAAAAATGAAATGTTAAGGATTTTTTTGAAACTTTAACAAAACTGTTGAAATGGAGAAAAGCAAAGTAATCCAGATGTTAAGTGATGACGTATGAACTCTGCTTCAGGGTCCAAATTACTCTGCGTTTATTAAGGCTGTTGTGTTTTTAACATGTTTTAATGCTTTGTATCTTTTTCTATTTAATCTGAGCAAGCCCCTAAAAATAGTCAGTGATCACTGTCGGCCTCTCTTTTTATTACCACCTGCAGCATGTTTTAAAGCTCCATTTTTAAAACCTAACGATGTAACTACAGCCCAGACAATGCAGCAGTATATTAATGACTAACCTCGTATTGTGGATGGATTATCTCAGTTGTTCTCCTGACTGAAGTTTGGTCTGTTTTCAGCATCGTTTTCCTGCCTTGCATTTGTCCCTAACCATTGGGAACCCTCATGTTAATTCTTATTGAGGGGAAAAAAGTTAGTGTTCATCCTCCAGCTTCACTGTGCTAATGTGTTACATTATGCTAACCATAGCTCTGTAGCTAGCCACCATGTACCACAGCATTATATACCAGCTATCCCAACTTCAGTAACCCTATAAACGTCACTGCTGTTTAGTTTTCTGTCTTCATTTATGTCCAAAGTGACAGCAGAGCTGTATGTTTTAATTTTTCAGAAATCCCTCAGTCAGAATGTGGTACATCATCTTTATATGAAAACTAGCGAGCTAACTCCCTGCTAACTTCTAACTCCGTTGAACTTTATTGATCCTGTTTTCATGGATGCCTGCATGTTATACTTTATTGTTACATGTGGTAGAGCAGCCACACTGATCATTTTATTAAAGATGAAAGAATTTAGACAGTTTTTACCTTTCAGTGATACCACAGTGTTGTTTTGAGTTTGGGAACTGAAGAGGAGTTTGGACCTGGAAACGGCTAATGATGTCAGACTTAAAAGGTGGATACTCATTAAAATATATGCATCAAAAAACAATGAAAATATATATAATCTGACAACATAGCACCAGCTACTGTATAGTCCAGTGAAGTCCCATAACATACGTTCAGCAACCAGTTGTTGTGATTGACAAAAGTTCAAACTGTTTTGATGAGTTGTCAGATTCAAGTGAGAAGTGCATCAACACAGTAACAAATATATTCAGAAGTGAAGTATGTGTGGAAAAATTCGAATTGTGTGGTTGAGGAAATGCATCACTGATTTAAGAACTGCATTAAAAGTAGTGAGAATGACTTTGAGAACGCTGTGAGAATTGAGCCAAATCGATTAAGAAAAACTGTTATGAAAATAACAACAGGTGCACTAGAGGGGCAACAATGAGACAACCCCCAAAACATAAATGGTTTTACAGGTGGAGGCCACTGACATTTTTCCCTTCTCATCTTTTATGACTGATTTTTAATAAGTTTTTTCATTTGGCTAGCATCAGTGTCACTACTGGTAGCATGAGGTGATAGCTGGACCCCAGAGGTGGAAATAATACAGACATTCTTTATTTAAGTAGAAGTACAGATAACTGTGTTTAAAAATTCTCCAGTAAAAGTTGAAGTACTGATATAATTTCTTCATTTAAGTAAAAGTGAAAAAGTACAGGCTCTGAAATGTAATCAAAGTAAGAAAGTAAAAAGTAGCTCCTTGAAGGACAATTCTACCATCTGTTTCTATGCAAAGCTAACTGACCCTACAATTAATAATATACCTTTAATTAATAATATAATATAATAAGGACAAACATGGTCATAAGGTCAAACATGTGAAACTAAAAATTCAGATGTCAGCCTGCTCTAAACACTGGGTTTCAAGCACTGCTGGGAAGAAATTAAGTTATACTCTGAATAGTAATAAAAAACAGGTTTTTGGTTTATATTGATGTTTAATGAACGAGTTACTGTTTTTTTTTAAAATTTTTTATCAAGAGTCATTGTTTTAAAAGTTCTTTCTTACATTTATGTCATTTTGAAAATGAATGGACTACAGCAGTATTTTAAATATTTTTACAGTTAATGTGTTCATCTACTCCAGTGTGGAACCCAACTTCAATAAGAGCGTAACCAAAGGCATTATCTACTGCAGCAAGACATTCTACCTGTTTGCATTTTGGAGCACCAGCCTGACCTACGGCCTGTTAGCGCTGCTGTTTATCACTTTTTGCTGTTGTAAACGACGAGAGCCTGATGGTGATGATGAGGCTCAAGCACTCAGAATTCAGCATTACCGCATTAGGATCCTATGGTTCACTGTATATGAAGTCTAATGTATGTACTTTTTTTTAAAACTTCTAACAGGTTGTCATATTGCAACAAAACTATTACTATACGCTTCTCAATTGGTTTTGCCTCATAGAAATATGTTTGTTTCTACATTATTATTACCAGTTTCTGCTCTGTTATTACCCAAATACGTAAATTTCAATGTAATGTTACTTAGCTATAACCACTGTTGATACTAGGTAATTACCCTTGTATTTGACCAAATTCCCATGTATTTTGTCTGAACTTAAAGTTTAAATATATTTACCTACAAAAACTTAGCAGTAGAAACTGTAGGTCAAGGGATGAATACTTCAAGGCTTTGGAGGAAAAAATAATTATACTGAAAGAAATTGTAGTTGGTCATTTCCAGGTATTTTAGAGGTGGAAAAAAAATCCCCGTCTCACTCTGTAAAAGCTGTATTTTGAGGGGAGCTGGCCATATTATGTAGTGGCTTAATCTCACCTTTTTACGTTTTTATTATGCAATATATTGTTGTGCACCCTGCCTCTCGCTCTATGTCAGCTGGGATAGGCTCCAGTCCTCCCACAACCCTGAATGAGAATGGATGGATGCATTATATCTTTGTGCATCATGACTATTCAACTATTTAATTGTGCTCTTACACTATATATCAAATTTATATAATACTATATCATGTAAAATGTAATAAGGACTGTCCTACCATTCGTAATAACAAGAAAAAGATAAACACCAACAAACATTGCATTGCATAGCAAACACCTGTGTGATCTTACAATGATGGAGTCAGGTCTAATTTGATTTCCTTCTTTCACAAACATTATTCCACCATCAATCAGGAATTTCAAAAGGACAGTAAGAAAACTACAAAACACTGAAATAACATGAATTGAGAAAGACTCCAATGGATGATGCAAACCCAAAATTGAACACAGGAGAATTAACAACAAGTCTCCAGACCTTTCTGACTGAGGCCTCTGCAAAGTGCAATTTTGCTTTTCAGGCCTCACTAGTTAAGGTCTAGAGACTTGTTGGTGTCCCCCTGGAAACCTCCAGGCAGTTGGTTGCGAGAGGCTGGGGGCAGTTGCTAGGTGAAATTGGTTTCACGTAGGTATATCGTGCTGGACCAGAAACCTCCTTGTGTTTCCTTTAGATGCAAGCAGATTGCTGCAGTCTCTAGTAGTTTGCATGGAAGATGCTGACAAGTCTGCAATCAATAGCCAACTTGCAACTTGCCACAAAAAAGAAATGGTGCTCATTTGTGCCTTTTGAAAGGTGTTGGTTGCAGCAGTAAGGAGCAGATATTATTTTGAAGGTGTTACACATTTAATATTACACCTCTGAACAAAGGGGAGAAATAGAGGTTTTACTGTAGTGAACCTATTTAAACATATACACAATTTATAGATGGCTTCATAAAAAACATTTACAGTGGAATTTAGAAATTTACATACACATGTATGAACTTTAAACATGTTGTGGTACTCCGGTGGTTTTAATGATTTCTGTTCTTTTTACTTGCGCATGCTATTCAACAATTTGTAGAGGTCATTTACATGGTTGGTTCTCTGACACAGCCCTGACTTTTAAGCAGAGTGCACACATTTTCACTAGGCATGTGGTCAGGGTTTTGGTAAAGCTATTCAAGAAACTTATAGCTTAGAGATTCATTATAGAGAAATACACAAGCAGAATTTTCACAAACAGAAAGTTTTCAGTTTATTTTCTTTGTTTCCAAGTTCCTAAAATGGAGCTTTGAACAGAGTAAGAATAAATACTAAGCTGGCTGTGAGTTCAAACATTGGATTTGGAAAGTAATTATACTGTATATTATACTTGAATTATGTTAATGTTATACTGAATTTACCTTTAATAAAATGGAAAACATTTTCTATTGTAAATAAAACCTTCTTTGACCAATTATTTTACTGGCTCATTGCAGAAAGAGTCTGTAGTCTCATGTTTCCAGAGGGTGGAGGGCATGTTTTCCCTACAGAAACAGTTACGTGGGAAGGAATGCAGAGTGATCAGCAGACTTCTCCAAGATGGTAAAGGCTCTTAAGCTAAAACTAAAGTGAGCAGCTACACGGTGGATTTGTTGCAGAAATGTCCCCAGCTTCTCACAGTTAGTTTGCAAAATGTAGCATCAGACTGTCGAACAGATAGTCCAGTTCATACATACACACTTGTACAAACTTCTCTCAGTTCAGCTACCGATCACAACCACATCCACTTCCTCTGACATTCATGAACTCTTCACAATAAGACTGGATACTCGTAAAAATAAACCATATATAGTGCAAATGCTCTTAAACTTATTAAACACATTGTCCTCCTTTTAAAAGGAATTTATAAATACTGTAACCATTATTATTTACAATTTTGACATGTATTTCAGGAAAAAGGGAGAGAGAGAGGACACTGTGGGATCAGGATAATAATGTAAAGCAGGAAAAACCTTTTGAAATCTTATTTTGGAGCAAAATCACAAAGTCACATTTGACCTGTTCTTATCAGATTTGACTGGTGATTCTATACGTGCAGTTTTATGATGTGATGACCACTGAAAATAAATATGATAATGAGTCAGTGTATATAGTTATTGTAATAATAATAATATCACAAAAATTGCAGAGATTGAAACTTTACTTATAATTCTTCCAATAAAATAAAATAGAAAAAAATCCCCTCTTCAAAAGTGTCTTGTGACCAGCTAATTTGCACGTGGAGTGTTGACCTCAGCAGCAGCTTTGTGACTTTTTAGGATATGAATTCACGTCGCTTTGATCTGAACTTATGAGTAGGCAAAGAGAAAGTTCAAGGCACCCATTTTCGGCCCAAATGTCAGTTTGTTCGCAGCTTTTATGTTCACAGCTATCAGTTGTTCAGCATCAGCTAAGAAGAATTTGAAAACATTTGCATCCTTAGAAGAGTCGTTGTACTGAGATGCATTGCATCGCAGCACAACTACAAAATGTCTCCGAAAAAACAACCACGAAAAAAGGCTCACCCCATCGCTCCTGAGTGGAGTGAATTTGTAGCCCTCAGAAAGGCCTTTGATAAATGCAGTGAGGAAAAACTCTACCTGGAGAACAGGATTAAACAAATGCATGAGGAAAAAACTCAAGTGGACGAGAAGTATGGTGAAGTGCAGTCCAAGCTCCAAGACATGGAGAACAAAAATAAAGGCCTGCAAAAAATGCTTGATGAAGCACTGGAGAGAAATATACAGATGCTGAAAGAGAAAGAGGAGCAGGAGGAAATACACCAACACACGCAGCACAAGCTTCAAGATATGGAAACTCAAGTAGAAATAGTACAACAAGAGATGCAGTTCAAAATCCAAGACTTGGAAAAGAAAAATGAAGGACTGCAAGTAACTTTGGATGAAGAAATGAAAAGAAATACACAAATGCTGACAGAGAAAGAACAGCAGGAAGCAACACACCAACAGATGCAATGAAGGCTTAAAGATATGGAAGCAGTTCACCAAGAGATGCAATTCAAGATCAAAGAAATGACTGATGAAGCACGCAAAAGAAATACACAAATGCTGTATGAGAAGGAACAGCAGGAGGAAATACAACAACATTTGCAGTGCTAACTTCAAAATATGGAAGCTATACACCAAGAGATGCAGTGCAAGCTTCAACTGGAAAAGAAGAAACATGAAGAGCTGAGAGTGATGTTTGATGAAGCACTCAGAAGAAACACAGAAACGTTGAAAGAGAAGGAACAACTGGAAGAGACACACAGAGAGATGCAGGATCTTCTCCATGACTTTGACAACAAAAAAAAAAATACAGACTTGCAAGTATTTTATAACAAAGCAAAGGAGAAAAACCTTGAACTTGAGCAGGAGAAACAACAACTGGAGACAAAATGCACAGAAATTGAGTGCAGAACCCAAGAAGTGGTGAGCAAAAATGCACATTTGCAAGGACTCTATGACAAAGTCCAGTACACAAATACTGAAATGTGGGAGGAGAAACAACGACAGAAGTAAACACAAAGACGTGCTTGAAGAAATGCAGAAGACACATCAGGAATTACAAGCCATGCATGAGAAATTACAACTAAAAAATGACAACATGCACGAGGTAAAGAAAGCACAGGAAGAGAAATTATAAAGACCTGGAAGAGAAACATAAAGAACTTCAAGAAAAGGACCAAGAGAAGCAAGAAGCACTGAAAAAACTGGAGAAAAGGTCCCAGAAACAGGAGCTGCAGCATGAGGAACTTTTCAGTGAGATGACCAACCTCATAGTACAGAACAAAGATCTGCAGGAACGGTGCCTGAAAAAGAAGAGAAAGCGCTTTGGGCTTTTCCAGAAGAAGGACTGCTGCTTCGTCACTTCAGCCTGAACAAGAGTAGCCTCATCTTCCACCTACAGGGTAAATCATTCAAGAGATGATGCAATAAAAATTCAGTGTGTTTCAGGGTTTTATTCAATGTTAATGTTGTTTAGAAACATTTCTGATGGAAATCACCATTTAGCAATACTTAAGAAAAGCTAACTAACTTAAACTGACTTGTATTTTACATTATTCCCAGTATTAAGATGAGTCTGATAATGAGTTTGATAACAGGAACCGGTTCAAGAATAACAACAAATCCATCTTTGAACATCCTTGTCTGGTCATTAAAATTTTCAGTCATCTTCATTTCAGCCTACATTGTAATTCTAATAAATGTACTTATCTTGAATTGGTTAAGTAGAACATGAGAAGAGACAAAGAAGGAAAATAACAAAAAGCTCTATTTTCTCTTGCCCACATTGTAGAGGGTGACTTTGCCTATAAACAGAAAATTAGTAGGGAAGGGGTTAAAGTGGGATTCAGAACGTGGGGGAACCGAAAAGTCAGTGTAGTGGCTTAGCGTGAGGAAAAGAATCACAGCTCACAATAGTTTCTACTGAGCACGCCAGTAGATTTTCTTAGTGTACAGGCTATGATCAGCTGATCTGGGTTACTGCTGCTCTGACCTTTACTGCTTTCATTTCTCTTTCCTGTGGATTTACACAGTTGATTCCAACAAATAATCAGCAGATGTTTCATGAGTTACCCTGGATGACTCCCAGCCTCTACACTGACAGTATACTGTTTTTGTTGTCCTTATACTAGACGCTATGAAAATGGAATTCAGTGATTGAATGTTAAGCATCATCAGCTGAAATTCAAATTCATCTCTGCTAAACTTCATGTAACCTAAGTTAAATCAGTAAATCAGAAATTCAAAGCACACCAGTGGGGCTCTCCATTCTTTGGGCTGGGTCTCACGCTAGAAAGTGAGGATGTTCCTGGCAAATAAATTCACAGTCGACTAAACAAGGAAAAACAATCAGACTGACCGACTAGTCTAAAATTAAGAAACACTCAGACATGAATTTAAACTGGAGGAGCCTTTAATGGACAATGTCAAAACCTCTTACACATCATCGACAACGAAACAGACAACGAAGAAGAAAAACACTTAACATAAACCGATGTTAAATAGAAACGCTTTGCTACAAAAGCTTGTTCACGTATTATTAAAATGTGATAAATTAACAACAGAAAAACTAATAAATTGCAACTGAAAAGTGTGGTGTATTGTGCCATGCATTATGAATGATGCACATAGTTTGAAAATTCGTGACATTTTTTTTTTTTTTTTGGGGGGGGGGTTGCTACTCATGTAAAGCGTCCTTGGGTTTCTTGAAAGGCACTATACAAATCTAAGTCATCATTATTATTTCATTATTATTATAATAAAACAGCTAGGTGATCATCTGAGGAATGGTTTATTTGAAGAGTTTCAGTCAGAGCTCATCACGGTACAGAAACAGCTTTAGTGAAGGTTACAACTGATTTTCTTATGGCCTCTGACAGTGGACTCATCTCTGTGCTTGACCTCGATTCTCATTGGCTCCACTTTGAGAGTCGCCGCCATCTCTAATCAGCACATCAAAGACGTCACATTCATGCAAATTAATTACATGCTGAGTGGTCAAATGTTTGTGCATGTTGGAGGTATTTCCCCTCTTTTTGTGATCAGTGTTGGGGTCGTTACTCAAAAAAGTTATTATTACACATATTACACGGAACACTTTTCTTAAAAGTAATGCAGTACATTACTTGATTACACCCAGGAGAAATACATTCGTTACACTACTCGTTACATTACTTTCGTGTTACTCTGTAAAATGATCTGAAACACACTGTCTCATAATTACCAGATAACAATATAAACCTACAGGCTGCAGCCTCACACACCAACACAAATCCCTATCCTAATGAATATGCAGCCAACAAAGCAACTGCGTGACGCTATCCTGTCAACATGGACCAAAATCTCTGAGGAATGCTTCCAGCAACTTGTTGAATCTGTGCTGTGAAGCATTAACAGGAACAAGGGGGTCTAGTATGACAGTAGCACAGTGTACCTGATAAAGTGCCTGGTAAGTGTATATACTTCTAAAAAGCATGATGATGTTACTGGTTCAGTGCTTCTTTGAGTTTTTCCTCATACAATATCAGTGTTATGCATCGCTGCCCTCTGTAGGACACATTCCTAGTTGCGTTTGGTTGTGATGAGTCAGATTTATTTGCAAATCTAAAGCGATGGAGGCCACACTGAAACTCTTTTTAAATCTGCTGCAGTGTAACGCTGTCTGTCACAGTCTGGGAAATCCACCATAAACATCATAAATAAACATCATAATTAAAGCCTCCATGGAATCAAATAAATCTGTTGCTGATATGTAA
This sequence comes from Tylochromis polylepis, assembly GCA_015107715.1. Classification (NCBI taxonomy): domain Eukaryota; kingdom Metazoa; phylum Chordata; class Actinopteri; order Cichliformes; family Cichlidae; genus Tylochromis; species Tylochromis polylepis. The sequence continues at coordinate 19,530 of VVHJ01034675.1, forward strand.
CGTTATTCCATGCAAATACAGAATAGCACTCATGAATGCATATTTAATAAAGGTATACGGTATATGGCACGCCTATCTGCTGCTCTCTCCAGCTGCACAGCTCCTCTGACGTTCCGAGCAAATGAGCTCACACAGGACATGTGCATGTTTCTCTCCACCAGAGGCAGCCAGGCAGAGAGGCCAACTAAACCAGTGACTGAGGAGGAAAAGTGGAGCATTTCAACAGCAGGACTGTGTAGGGGTTGTTGATCTGTGCAATGCACAAAGGTGTAACTTGTATTAAAATACATTGTTTCAGTTGTATTAAAGATCCATTTTAAACTGTCTAACTCAGCTATGAAGATGAGGGTAGTAAATTAAAATGTAAATAAATTATCCATAAGAAATATGACATTAAAGGCTTTATGCACTGTTTATTACTTGTTTACCAGTAACCTGAGTGACAGCGCAACTAGAGGAAGGGCTCTGTTTGATTTTT
>VVHJ01034675.1:44248-56443 GCA_015107715.1 Tylochromis polylepis
GGAGTTCGAAGAGTGTTTTACTATCTTCTCTATTCCACTCTGTCCCTTTTCTCTGTCTCTTCTCTGTGGCACTGTTCTGGTCATGTGATATCCTCTGCTTCATGGCGTCAGTGGTGTCTGCAACAGTTGAATATTTTTGAAGTTCTTTGTACAAAAAAAAGACAATAAAATGACTTAAAATGGGTTTAAATGCGAAGTCAGATTTTTGTTCTTTTCCACCTCATGATTACATCTCTTTGCAGTCTATTTTTGTTGCCAGCTGGCGTGGATACACAGAAGCGTCCAGAACGAACTGGAAGCAGGGAGCGGATCGGGGCAGCTGCTTTCTTACCCCACCGCAGTCTCCTGCTGTTCTGCTGTGGTTTCTACCCAAAGTGGTCACCGCAGCTTAAAAAAGACAAAAGGCACGTCCTCGTTCAGACAGGCTCAAAGTGGCGAAGCTGACTTCACGGCATATTATGACTATAACAATGGCAGCAATGATTGTAATGTGCGTGGGTCTGCTGGCAGACGGGCTGGCATTAATAACACAGCTGAAGACGCTCCATCTTTTATTATGCAACAATAAAAATGAGTTACTATTGTAAAAGAATATTTTACTGTGGAGTTCAGCATAATTCATGCTTTTCATAATTGCTTTTAGGAGCCCTGTAAGGTTTTTATTCTGGTTACTGTAGTGTTTTTTTTCTTTTCTTTTGTTTTTTTTAAGCTTTCCTGTGCTTACACTGGATCGTTTTGTGAATTAGTCTCCACTGAGGTGAATTCTGTGGAAGGAATTTTATCTTTTTAATGAACCGTCACCTAAATTGTGCTCGTATGCCCATGAGCTTTAAAAACAGCAGTCAGGATCCATGCTGGCAGCTGTGAGATCATAGAAGTAAATGCTAAATTTGCATCCTAACGTGTGAGCCCAAAGAGGGACTACCATTATATTGAGATTTAGGTAAATGCCACAGTACAAGCACTGTTACAAGCAATTTTATTGTATATGTGGGACATGGAAACCAATTAATAACAACAAGAAGAAAAATCCACTGGTCCAGCTAAAGATTAAGATAGGAAACAAGAGGACAGAAGCTGCAGCACAGTTTGGGGCATTATTAGAATTATCACGCACCCTGACCAAGTGATCACCACTCTAACATCAATACACTCAAGTGCACTAAAATGACCCCAAGTGTGCACACTGGCTGCTATCAGGAAACCCTTAAGAAGACAGAAGGACCAGGCTTAAAGAGCACTAACACCACACATCAAGAGAACAAAGCAAGCTACATTCCTCAAGCTACTTCTTCTTATTTCTCTTTCTGTGTTCTGCCCCTTTTCCTCCTGCCTGGCAGCTCCATCTTCGACATCCACTCCACCCTGCCTGCACTTTCCTCTTCACCTCTCTTGTGCACTGTCTATTCCTTTGGATGGTTGACCTTAGGTATTTACATTCATCTAGCTTCACTACGTCTATTCCTTGCATGTTCACCTTTCCACCTGTCTCTCTCTCATTCACACACATGTAATCTGTCTTGCTTCTAATGACTTTCATTCCTCTTTTCTCCGGTGCATACCTCCATCTCTCCAGGATCTCCTCCAACCTACTCTCACTACAGATCACAGAGTCATCTGCAAACATCATGGTCCATTGCTACTGCACATTTAATGAGCTTGTACAACCAGCTTTTCATTTCTTTATCAATCTCTCACATAGTTAAGGAGGAATTTTGGAAACTCTGTGTGAAATAACCATGGCAGACCCATCCACATATTCATGCTTGTCAGCATCTTTATTCACACGGTTGCTTTGTTACATACTTGGCTGCAGCTCTCCCGCTGCCAGCCACACATTACACAACAACAACAACAACACACGGGACCCAGTACAGATATTAAAGCCGGCGGGGCATGATTGCCGATGCCGTGCAGGTGCGTCCGCCTTCCCCACGACGGCCCCGCCACACTCTTCTTTACAGTTTACAGTTCTTTACAGTTGCCACAGTCCATTGAGGTTTATTCAGTTCTTTTAAGGTCCCACCACAGCATTTCAGTCAAGCTGAATTCTTGACTTTGACTGGACCATTGCAGCACCTCAGTTCTTTTCTTTTTCAGTCATTCTGTTGTAGATTTGCTGCTGTGCTTGGCAGCATTGTCCTGTTGAATGCCCAAATTTCAGCCAAGCTTCAGCTGTCAGACACATTTAACTCTGGAATACTTTGGTAAACAGACAAGTTCACGATCAAATCAATGGCTACAAAGTGCCCAGCTCCTGTGGCTGCAAAACAAGCCCAAATCATCACCCCTCCACCATCATGCTTCACAGTTGGTATGAGGTGTTTGTGGTGTAATCCTGTGTGAGATGTTCACCAAATATGGTGCTGTGCACTATTGCCACTTGTTTCAGAAGTCTTGTGGTTTGTTAAAATGCAACTTTGCAAACCAAATCTTTTTATAGAGAAGAGACTTTCTTATGGTAACCCTTACAAACAGGCCGTGCTTGTTGATTTTCAAATTGTTGTGTCATGAACTTTAACATTTAACATGCTAACGGAGGCCTGTAGAATCTGAGAATATTATTTTATTTGCAGTTCCTTTGAACTGCAAATATTTAAATTTAAATACAAAAATAGTTCAAAGCTAGATGTACTTCACAGGGAAAATGAAAATGTCCTCTAGCTGGGACTGTATTTTACTTTACTTCCATCTTTAGTGAAACAAAAGTTGTTTCACTAAAAGCCCAACATGTAAACCTGATGGTTCCACATGAAGATGGCTAACAAAAGTACAGCTTGTAGCTGGCAGCGCCGTGAAGTGATCATTACACATGCTACAACACGGGCCCTCTGTAAGCACACGCCTACAGAAACTTACCTTCTGTGTATGCTTCATTAGTCTACCTGTTAATGAGCAACACAAGCACACTGTACAGATCCACTCTGGCAGTGAATCAGTGTAAGCAACACCTTTTACTGCTGATCACCTGCATCAACCAACTTCATTTATCCACCCTTGCCTTTCTTCGCCTTCCCTCCATAACACCCCACCATCCAACCATCACGTCCCCTCCTCTCCCTGCCTCCCCTCCCCATCCCTTTCCAAAACCTTACCTCTCTCCACGCCTCTGCGCTGCTTCTCCCTCCTTCTTTTCGTTTCTGCACTCTCGTCTTTCCCAATCCGGGAGGACAGCAGGATGGAGGACAGGGTGTGGACCCCCGTGTGCCTTCTTGTCATTTTGTCCTTGGGATGGACTGATGCTCAGACTAATGACACTAACACAAGGTAAGGTGTGCGCAGCAGAGTTATTCTGTATGTATGAGCTGTCAATGTACCCTTTGTGAATCTGTTTTATTTTCAATATCCCGCATGTGCACATGTGGCAAGCAATTTTCAAGCCCACATCTGTCTGAATTAACTACTGTGCATGTGTGAGACTGCTTCCTCTCCTGGTCGCAGTATTGTGATTACCGAAAGCTCGGTAGAAATAGAAGGGTGTAGCGTTAGAAAGATGTGGTCGGCATCCCATAAACACACAGACAGGCAGGCGGACACATAATGACAGCGTGCTGTAATTTATTGTGATTAAATCTGGGCAAATGTACCAGCAGCAGTGCTCTCGTGTCATATAGTTTGTTTTTCTTGTTGCAGCTGAGAAGTAAATCTTCCTGAAATTCTTCCTGAAGCCTTTGTTTGTGCGGAGTTCCACACAAACAAGGTGTAAATTGAACATGAGAGACAAACAAATGCCTGTGGCCTGCTAAGCTCCAGAGGGTCAGAAGGGAGGGGACTCCAAAACTGGAATATTTTGGACAAGTGTGGCCTTAGAGTACCACAATAGACACACCATGCATGCCTGAAGAACGTGAGAGAAAGGAAAACAGCTCTGTAACGTAAGGGATTATAAATTTTGCCTCACTGGCTGCTACGGAGTAAAATTTAAACTGAATTCCAGCTGCAGAGTTTCTGGAGGAAACCCAGATGCCAGATCAGCCAACATCTAAATTAACGCGTCTGGGCCCGGCCTGCACGGCAAAATTAAAAGTTGAAGCTGGTGCTGCTTTGATGTGTGTTTATCCAAGTGCGAAAGAGTGGGTGTGTGTGCCACCAAACCGTGTGTGATCAGGCTGGTGTGCAGCAGTGTTTGCAAAGCGAACGCATACAGTTTTCTTGCGGTGCAGTCAGAGTGTGGCGATAACACATATACTGTGCATTAACAGTCCTCCTGGCTTGGTTTGGCCAACTTCTATGAAAAAAAAACATACCATGAGCGTTTACTGGGAACTTCCCCGGCCTCGGAGAACAGAGAAAGACTGTGCCAGTGTGGTTTTTCACATCTAAACGTGTGTGTGTGTGTGCAGGGTTTTGCCTCAATGCTCTTCAGTATAGCTGCATAAGCAAGCAGCATTTCCTGAAGCACACGGCGCATGAAGTGAACGGCAGGATTTCTTTTTCTCTTTCAGGCCAGTCTTCCACTGTGGAGGCCACCTGGTCACAGACTCCGGCATCGTGGCCAGTGAAGGTTTTCCCAGCTTGTACAAACCCAACACCAAATGCACCTGGTACATCACTGTGAGTCACTGAAAGTAGCTGTGATGTTTCAGTTTGCTGTTTCACAGCTGCCCCAATAATGATCAAACCACCACCAACAGGCTCATACTGAGCTGCCTTCATCATCCTACTATAAACCAGCTTGGCCCAAACTAGACTGTACCATCTCCTCATAACTACAGGGAGAGCCACACTGTTAGAAAGCGCTTCAACAGCACAGAAACTAGAACCAAAACATTCATTTACAATTCCTCTGTGAATACTGACAATTACGATTCATCCACACGTAAATAAACACGTTTCAACTACTCCACTCCATTTACTGCAGTTCAATTCAGTTTTATTTATATGGGTCCAAGGCTCAAGGAGCTTTATGTAGTAAGGTAAAGACAGTAACACAGAGAAAACCCCAACAATCAGATGACTCCATATGAGCAAGCATTTGGCAACAGTGGGAAGGAAAAAACTCCCTTTTAACAAGAAGAAACCTCCGACAGGACAAGGCTCAAGGAGGGCCTGCTGCAGCTGGTTGGGGGTGAGGGGAGGAAACAGGAAAGAGTGAAATGGAACCTTTTGTGGAGCAGAACAAAAGCGCTGCAGTGTTTCCTATTGTGCTGATGATTAAAGTAACACCTATGCTGTTCCTTTTTTAGTAATTTTAACTATGAAATGTTTTATCTATTTTTATTTAATCAGCAGGTCCCTTGAGATTAACATCTAGTTTTCAGACTTGGCCAACAAGCCACATTATTACAATGTTACAATTTCCAATATAACATCAAACCACATAAAACAAAATAAAACAAGTCAGTCAAAATAATACAAATACGAGGTCCAGGTTGTGAATAGCAGTTGCATAAATGATTTTAATGAAAGGACATTTTCAAACCTGGTTATTTTATTTCAATAATCCATTTTCATCTGGAGCTATTTCCTTCAAGAGAACACCTCTGTAGTTTGCACTCATTATTGATCTGCTTCACTTTGAGCATCTTGTTGTTGTTGTCAAAGTAACACAAGCAACATCGATATTTAAGAAATAATCTGCCTTGCATAACTAAAACCCATGTTGTTCCTGTGTGCGTGTGATACTGAATCTGTTGTCCCCTCCAGGTCCCAGAGGATCATGTGGTCATGCTGTCTTTCCGCCTCTTTGACTTGGAGGCTGACCCCATCTGCCGCTATGACTACCTGGACGTCTACAACGGTCACTCCCGCCTGGTGCAGAAGTTAGGTCGATTCTGCGGGACCTTCAGGCCCGGTGCCCTCATCTCCACCTCCAACACCATGATGCTGGAGATGGTGACAGATGAAGCCACTGGAGGAAGAGGATTTCTGGCTTCTTTCAATGCAGGGAAGCCACATATGGAAGGTGTGGACAAGTAATCCTGCAAACATTTTGCTGGGGCTTCAGCACACAGTTTTGTCTTTTTCCTGCAAACACAGGGCAGCACCATGCTTTTTTTTTTTTTTTGTATCATCTGGCTTTTATCTCACCTTAACATATTGTAGCACACTCCTATTTTTAACTCCATCTTCTTTTTCGTCTTCCCACAGAGAACCAGTTCTGTGGAGGACGACTGACCAAATCACAGGGCTCCGTCAAGACACCCAACTGGCCCAACTCTAATTACCCAGCAGGTATCAGCTGCTCGTGGCACATCTCCGTAGAGCCGAGCAATGTAAGCTGATCATACTACACTTCATACTACTCTTAAACTTAAAACATTCACTTTTAAACTTGATAGCGCTTCACATCAGAATTTCTCTTATTATTATTAGACTCCTATTATCCAGTAGCATTAAAGACCTGCTTGCTTATATTAAAGAAAGTAAAGCTGAATTTATTATTTTATTTATTTGTTTATTTATAGCATATCAGTGAAATCGCTTAATATTAATTTATCTGTGAAATTATTCTGACATGTTTGAGTGAATGTTTTCATAAGTAGGACTTCAAAAACTCAGAAGTGATTTACAGTTATTCTTCAATTTAAAATTAGATAGCAGTAATTCCCTTTTCACAAGCTAGAACAACAAGATAAGCAATAAGTGTTGAACGCGTCACCAATTTTCTAAGTAAATATATTTTTAAAGGTGCTATTGACACACACTCAAAGAAATCAAACCATAGATAGCCATATATTAAGTTATGTGTAATAATGAGAAATGACAGAAAAAATATTGAACACGCTTACTGAAATGTATTTAATGCTTCATACAAAAGCCTTTGATGACACCTTAATGATGCCTCCTGTATGGAGAAACTAGTCGCATGCATTGCTCAGGTGTGATTTTGGCCCATTCTTCCACACAAACAGTCTTCAGATCCTGAAGACACTGTCTATGAACTCTGAGCTTTAGATCTTTCCATAGATTTTCAGTTGGATTCAGGTCAGGTGGCTGGCTGGGCCATTCTACCAGCTTTATTTTTGTCTCTGAAACAAACTGAGAGCTTCCTTGGATGTGTTTCGGCTCATTGTCTTGCTGAAATGTCATCCTGGTAGATGGCAGCAGATTTTTATCAGGTATGTGAAGGGTGCCAGTGCCATATGCTGAAAAACAGCCCTACACCATGACGTTCCCACCTCCAAACTTCACTGGAACCTTCAGTAGTTTAGAAACGCTTCTGTAATCAATGCCATCGGTATATTTTGCCATAATAAGGTTGTGAAGGTCTTAAGAAAGCTCATTGATTTTACCCTTCATTGGGTGTTTCTTGTTGACGCCTTGGTAATGAGACACCTTTTTATATAGACCATCAGTTGGGATTGAACCAGCTGATATTAATTTGCAAAAGTGGAAGGATTGCTTTCTGATTACTGATAGATTTCAGCTGGTGTCTTTACTTTTTGTACCTCCTTTTCTTCATGTGTTCAATACTTTTTCTCTTTGTCATTTGTCATTATTACCCATAACTTAATTCATGGACATTATGGTTTGATTTCTTTGCATGTGTGGATTTGATGGGTTGTTACTGACATCTGGTCAATTTCATGTCAGTAGCACCTTTACAATTATATTTACATAGGAAACTGATGATGTGTTCAATACTTATTTTGCCCGCTGTACGTATATCTAGAATGAAGCATCAACATGTTGAAAAAATATATGTCAGATATCAACAATTCTATTCACCATATGGCCCGCATATCTCTTTTGGTTATGCCACCCTAATTAAAATATTAATTTGAGCTCTGACACTTTCTACAGTCATGACTAAAAGTGGCATTCCTCATATTCATATGCATTTGAAAAGACTGTAAAATACGATGTTGATTTTTGTGACTGTTCTGAACTTGTAAATTAAATACCACAAAATTTGTCCGTCTACAGATAGTTAATGACAAGAACCACAAATTAGAAAATGAAGTGACATAAGTGGAAAGTAACATCCAGTGGATATAAGGACATATATGTGGGATCAGTTCACTAGCTAGGCTAGCTAGCATAAATTTTCCCGGTGGAAAAATTTTAACAGCATGATGTTGTACTGAGGAACAAATGCTGAGGAATAGATGCTATACATAGCTTCCCAACTAGGCTAAAACAGTAATTAATTCACCTTATAGGGTTTATTTTCCGAAGGTAAAATGTTGTACAGAGGCAGCTAAAGTCACCTAATTGTTAGCAAACACCAAAAATGTATTACCCACTCAAGTAGGAAAGTGCCCAGTCAAATATTTTAGATTGAATGATTTATAAATACTCTAGTTTCACAGTGGGTGCTTCAGTCAGTTTAATAATAAAATCCAAAGGTGTTTTCTGTATCTTCAACACTTTAAAAATACTTTTATTAGTTAACTCTATAAAAATGCATACTAAAGCTAATATTTCCAATCAAAGAATAAATAGTTAAATTCTTGTGGCTCTAATCTACATAGCCAATGAAGCTAACAATGCACCAGGAATGCAATAACCTAAAAAATAAACAAAAAAATGAAAAAAATGTTCAAAAACAACAAAATTTGCATATGATTGCCCCTTGTTAACAAGAACTGGGCTTAAATCTTTGTGAAATACACAATTAGGCCATAACCACATGAGAAAATATGCACAGGCTCTGCAGTATCATTATAATTTGTATTTCCTTGCACCAAATATTAGTCAAAATCAAATTTCAATTGACTGTATGTGCAGCTGAGTATGTTAAATGCCTTCTGTTGGAGAAAGAGGAAATAAATGGCAGTAAAGGGGCCCATCACAAGGAAATGTTGTACCTAGGATACTTAATGCAGTTTACGTGTGTGAGCGTGACAGCGGCCTTGTGACGAGGTTAAAATGAAAGACCTCTTTGAGTCCCTGCAGGCATGATCATGTGTGCCAAGAGATTGAACTAAAAGAAGGAGGGAAGGAAGCAAGAGTGAGAGAGGGAGTAAATGCACCTCTGTATTTCAGAACTCCACCACCACCTCCTGATGGCTGCACTGTACATGGTTCATGAAAATTAGTCGGAAGTAAACATGTGCTAGCGCCATATGCTGCCAAGAATTTCATAGTTTTCTGTTTCCACCTATTTTCCAGGTGATTGAGGTGAAGTTTGAGAAACTGGATCTGGAGCCTGACATGTACTGTCGTTATGACTATGTGGCATTATTTAATGGGGGTGAAACGGACGACTCGAGGAGGATAGGTAAATTCTGTGGAGACAAGGCACCAGGGTGAGATACTGTTCAGATATAAGCTACTCTGAATTAAGCTAAATACATGTATATATATCTTACACCAGACCTTTGCTGAAGTTTTTATACTGTCATGTCCTGTTTCTTCCATGTGTCCATTGCTTTATCCTTTCTTTCTACTTTCCTTGTTCCTTACATAGCACTATAGTGACAAATGGAAACGAGCTCCTTCTCCAGTTTGTGTCTGACCTCAGTGTGACCTCAGATGGATTCATGGCGCACTACTCCAGTGTGCCCCATGGGTCCCGCACACCCACTGCTGGAGGAGACTTTATCCACAGACCTCAGATAACCTCCACAACAAAAACACCAGTCATGAGGCAGAGCAAACCCACCAAGCCAACCCCCAAACCAGTTCCCAAACTCAGACCAAGCCCCAAGCCCAAACCCACCCCAAAACCAGCCCCCAAACTCAGACCAAGCCCCAAGCCCAAACCCACCCCCAAACCAGCCCCCAAACTCAGACCAAGCCCCAAGCCCAAACCCACCCCCAAACCAGCCATCAAACTCAGACCAAGTCCCAAGCCCAAACCCACCCCAAAATCAGCCAAAAAGCAACCAGGAAGGCCACCGCTAGTAAAGAAACCTCCTCTAAACAGACCTGCTACTACTAACATCAAACCCACATCTAAACCTAAACCTACACCTAAACCTGAAATTAAGCCTACACCAAAGCCCAAACCTAAACCTACACCTAAAACTAAGGTCATTAAACCAACTCTTAAGCCAAGAGTCAATGTTAAACCCACACCTAAGCCCACTATAAAACCTAAAGTGAAACCAGTGAAGCCAACCCCTAAGGCAGGAGTTAAACCAACAGTCAAACCTAAGATGAAACCCACACCATCATCTAAACCAGGAGTAACTAAAGCAGTGACAAAGAAACCTGATGTGAGCAAGAAACGTAAGTACAATAAAATGAGTATTGAATGTTTAACCTGCTTTTTGCCCCCTGTATGTATTTGTGTTTACTTGTATTAGAAAGTGTTTGTTGCCGCATGTTTTTCCTCCAGCTTTACCACTGAACCCACTGTGTACACAACCCTGTAAGAGGACAGGAACCCTCCAAACCAGCTTCTGCCCTCATGACTTTGGTGAGCAACAAAACAAGCTGCAGTTTGGGCTTTGCAGAACTCCTCTCCATCTATTTTCACACCTTTACATTTACAAAATGTCACTTGTCAACACATTTTCTCCCCAGTGAAACATGCCTTTTTTGTGATTCTAGCTCACTCTACAACTAAGTGCTTTCTATCTAACATTCAGACACATTTACATTCAGAGGAATGCATCTGAGAGCAACTTGGGCTTCAGTGTCTTTCCCAGTCTTTGGCATGAAGACTGGAGCACCCAGAGGTCAAACCACCAACCTTCAAATTAGTAGCGGCCACTTTGGGGTGGCCTTTTAGCAATGGATATTTCACTGATAAGCAGATTCCTCAAATAATCATTCAGAAAGTCTTGGATGTTTGACCAAAGAGCATTATCAATAGATTTTTGAAGTTTAAACACCTTAACAATAATTATTTAATAAAGGTTAAAAAAAATCTTAACTTTTTTCCCTTAGTGACCACATCTCTCTTTTTTCTTTACTTTAGTTATTACAGGTAAGGTTACATTTATAGATCCTGGTCCAAGGGGCTCAGCAACCATCGAGGTGTCACTGATCAAGGCTTATAAGACAGGAAGCCTCATCGTCACCAAATCAGGACCCATCAAAACAGTCACACTGATTTCCACCTGCAAGAGATGCCCTGGGCTAATCAAAGGTAAAAAATTAGATATTTTTCTTGCTCTCCATCTTACAGAAATGTTGCCATATAATACAGTTAGGGCAGGTTGACAAACATCTGTAAATATTGTGTACCAACTGGAATGTCTTAATGATGGCCTTCTATGTTTAGGGTACTACCAGTGATAAAATCCAATTCAATGTCAAACTGTCAATGTATGCAGATGATGTGATTTTGTATTTAACCATAAAAGCCAGCCATTAAAGGCAATAATGTAGATAACAAAACATTATAGAGGTGTCATACTGCAAAATGTATCATTGGTGCCTCTGGGATTATTGTAAATAAATAACCACTGCATAAAGAATAGGGTAAAAACAGTTTTGGATCGGTATAATGTTTTTTAACTGGAATTGTTCATTTTCAGTGTTGTTCCTTTAATGGTTTCTCTTTACAAATCACCAGCTGCTCTGATGTAGATGATAACGACTTGCTCTGGTGTTTTTTTCTTCATTGTCTCTTGTCCAGGCCGTAACTACGTGTTGATGGGAAAAGTCGACACAGAGGGCAATGGCCATTTGAGCCCCTCCAGCTTCACCCTGCTCTTTAAGCCTGTTCATTCAAAAGCACTGGATGTCCTTTCTCGCAAATCATGCTGACATCATGGCCTAAACCACCGATCAAACTGATGGCCCTGACTCTTTAAAAAAAAATGTAACATTGCATAAAGAGTGAAAATATTATAAGCAATATCATACAGAATTTTTTACATAATAAAATATGGTTGTGAGAAGGAGTTACATTTTAAACATACAATATTAACGTATTACATTTTGTATTTTCTATGTAAATTATAAAGTTTCTGTGTTAAAAGATACATAATAAACACAGTTTTGGGGTAATTTTAGTTTCAACTATCCATTACTTTTCATGGTACAGTGTGAGATGATTAACAAGGTTTTAGCAACAGCAGAGGAAAAGTACAATGTTGACTGGCCACTGGACAAACACCTAGTACAGTGGCTTGCAAAAGTATTCGGCCCCCTTGAACTTTTCCACATTTTGTCACATTACAGCCACAAACATGAATCAATTTTATTGGAATTCCAGGTGAAAGACCAATACAAAGTGGTGTACACGTGAGAAGTGGAACGAAAATCATACATGATTCCAAACATTTTTTACAAATAAATAACTGAAAAGTGGGGTGCGCATAATTATTCAGCCCCCTTTGATCTGAGTGCAGT
>VVHJ01034679.1:6065-24499 GCA_015107715.1 Tylochromis polylepis
TTGATTGGGCTGTTTTTTTTTTTTTTTTTGCTCAGCACTGGCTGTCCCAGTTCCCCAGTAAGTCTGTTTGGGTTTGTGCTTTTGGTATTTTGTAACAGAGGGTTAAGCAGGATGCTCTCTCTGTTGTTCTGTCTGGACTGTATGGTCAGCCTGTGTCGCCCATTATCTGTCACTTTCAGAAACCAGCAATCCGACATTCACACCCACTCCCTGCCATGAAGGTCCAGCTGTGAAGCTGAGTCAGGCTTTGTATTTGTGTTTTGATCTTAACATTTTCATTTTTTAATTAAACCCAAAGCAACGCTATAAATGCATTCATCAAGGGGCTGTCTGAAAATGTGTGATATCCCAGAGTTTAAAAAATTATGGCATCTTCTTCCTTTTCCTTTCTGACAATGAAGGACAAAGCTTTTCCAGCCACCCTGTGTAACTACTGTTTTCTTCAAAATTAGTACTGACAGACCATGACTTCACCTTTAGACACACGGCATCTTTAGACATGCACCTTTGCATATTAACATTATGACAAGTTAACATGTCGGTCTCATGTTGGAACAAACACCGTGGTCCCTTTAGATGCAACACAACAATAATAATATTTCCATAACTAGTTCAGCAGGAGATAAGATAGAATTGAACTCTCTCATATTAATGTAAAGCTGCAGCTGTGCTCGTTCTAATAAAGGCAGAGAAAGACAAATTACAATTTGGACTGTCCTCTGTGATTATTGTGATGGATTTTTTTTTAATTCGACATTTTACCGTGCACGTGCACAACGAAAATAATATTGGTGAAAAGATGTGAATGAACTGGTATAAGATTTTTTTCTGAATATCACATGAGTGAATAAAAATAACATTCCCGTCATAGCAGAAGACGAAACAAAAACAAGAAATCTGGAAACTTATGCCATTTACTTTTTATTTTATTTTATTTTATTTGCAAGTTATTGGAAATCCACCAAAAACCTTTGCACGCAGCATATGGATTAAAACCCGAAGCTTAATGTGCCTTGCGCTCATGATGACAATTAATTAAGGCTTTAATGGCAAAACAAGTTTTAAAAAACTATCAGTAACGCAGCCTCTGAGCTATCAGTGACATTTTTAATTCGCTGCTCTGGCAACATGAATTGTCACCACTTTAATAGTGTTTTTATCATTATTATGTTATTAGTTGTATCTGCATTATTTTGTGGAAAAGAGAAATAATTTTCTCTCCGGAGACCTTGGTTAATAATCTCAAGCTTGTTCCTTTTTTCCCCCCCTTCCATGTTTTTCCATTGTTTGAATAACAAGCAGCGATAACGCCTGGAGAAATACTATTACATAGCTTTAGGAAAATGGAAAGCAATTATAATTGACCAAAATGAAGACCCAAATGCAGACTACTTAACAAAAAGTGAGATTTTAATACAAAGCCTATTGAACTTGTAGAAAGTCAGAGAAAACACAAACTTCAGAAGGCTGATAAAAACCAAATGAAACATAAATGGAAATGGTGGAAAGCAGAATGGCGACTAAAAGGGGAGCAGCTTTTGTTTTAGCCAATTTTAGACACTTAATATTTGTCATTTAAACCCAGATTTGTTTACTTTATCGTATTATTTTGGGTTTCTGATCAGTTGTTACCTGACTCAGATATTTTTGTTATATTGTATTATTTACTGAAATACATATCATTCTACTTCTTAAAGCTATCTGTCATATTTTTAATTTTTTAAACTGCTGTAACAAAAGAATTTCCCAAATCAGCGTTAAATGAAGTATATCTTACTCTATTTCAGTGGTTCCCAAAGTGGGGGGCGCGCCCCCTAGGGGGAGCGCAGAGCCATATGAATAAAAAAAAAAGAATGCTTGGACACTGCTAGCATAACCTGTCCATTATGCTAGCAGTGTCCAAGCATTCTTTTTGACGGGGCTCCCACACAAACGCAAAGCAGAAGATGAAGCATCGCCAAATATGCTTCCAAACCAAAGACTAGAAAATATGATGAAGCATATCTCGCCTTTGGCTTCACCTGCACAACGGTGGTGCCGAGGTAGGTGTCCCCGACAGAATTTGTTTATGTTTTTAAACCCATTTTGCACAGAGAGGAATTTTTTTGAAAACTGTATTGATAGCAATGTTGAATATTCTTACACAGTAAAAAAAACACAAAAAAAAACAACTACACATAAAATGATTACACCATAGAGATGGTTTGTTTTTCTCTTCTTTAAAAGAGGTAGTAGTTTATTTTATTGCTACCTGTAATTTATTGCAGTTTACTTTTATTTGTTTAATTGTTTACAAAAGGGTTGAGGTGTGAAATAAACTGCAATGGAGTTTGAAAACAAAATATGGGCGTGTGTGGTTGGAGGATGTGTTTGTGCCGGGGAGGGGGGTGGGGGGGCGAAGACTTTCTTGAAAAAACGAAGGGGGAACCACTGCTTTATTTGAAGACTTTCAGTCACGATTTAAAGTTCATCATAGAACAAAAACAACACTAGTGAAATAATGATCTTCTTGTGGTCACTGACAGTGGGCTCATCTCTCTGCTTGTCCTCATAGACCTCGATAGTGCTGTTCACATTTTCCTACAGAGACTAAATGAAACAGTATTAAAGGAAACACTTTGCACTGTTTTGTCATATCCATCTGACTAGTTCATCTAAGCAGAGAGTCTCCCTTGAATACAAATGTTATTCTTGGAGTTCCTCAGGGTTCTGTGTTGGGACATTTATTTATTTTATTTTTTTTTGCTTCTCTTAGGAATGCATGAAAAAAGACACAGTTTTTACATTTCCATTGCTGTGCACATGATACCCAGTTCTATTTATCAACGAAGCCAGATGACAGAGATCAGTATACTATCAGGCATGTATTGAAGAGAAAAGGGCCTGGATGAGTACTTTTCCACTTCTCAGGACAACCTGAGGTTATAATATTTTGTCCTAAAAACCTCAGAAAGGTGTCCAACCACATGCTTACTCTGGATGGCATTACTTATAATATTTACTGGCACTGCACAGCAGCACTATGAGGAATCTTAAAGTTATTTTTGACCAGGATATTCTCTTCAGTGGACACATTAAACAAATAAAGACTGACTGTCTTCTTTCATCTGTATAATATTCCTACATTTGGAAACATCCTTTTTCAGAATGATGTTGAAAAACTAGTTCATGTATTTGTTACTTCTTTGGTAGATTATTGTAATTCCTTCTTATCCGGCTGTTGTAAAAGCTCTCTGAAAACACTGCAGTGAAAGAACTAACTGGGACTAGGGGGGCTTAGTTAGTACCAGAGGTCTTTAATTGGCTCCCTATTGAAACCTACATACAAGATCCTGACTCATCAGACCCATCATATCTTCAAGATCTGAGAGTATGATATTATCCCAGTAGGACATTTTATTCTCATCCCAGCTGACCTGAGGTAAAAATTAATTTCATGATAATTCTAAAGGCTGGTAATACAACAGCAGACAGAGAAGGCAATGAAGAAACCGCCTTGATAAGAAGGAGATTTTGTAACAGCAGCATAATGTTCACAGTTCAGCTGCTGATTTAACGGTCTGCCAGTGAAAATTTAAAACCTGTCAACAAGTTATGGCATAAAATGTTAAGTGCACCTTTAATTAATATTTATAGATTAGATTTGTGCCACTCATCAGTTATGCTGATTGTTTGTTGTTGGGTTTTTTTTTTTAGCAATCTGCTAAAGGAGGTAAGAAAGAAACCATTAAAGCACCTTACCTTAGTACTTAGTTCATTTAAGCAGTTCTTCCTATGACTGTCATGCAGATACGTTTGGGTCACATCACTCAGTTAGAAACCTGTGTCATAAAATCCCTGCTTTCCCCTTCAACTTTACGTTTCAGTGCTTTATCAGTATTTTGCTACTTTCAGTCAATTCCTTATTCACAAAGTTCACCACAGCGAGTAGATCTGCCCGTTTGAGATTTTTACCCCAATGCCCTTTCTAACGCAACACAAAAGGGATGTGTGTCTCCTCCCGGGGGTTACGTTAATCCATTTCAGGAGTAAAAATCTCTCAATCAAAAAAAGAAAAAAAAACCAAAACCCAAAACCCCCACCATAAACCTTGAGTTATTTATTGGTGCCATGATTCTGATTTTTGGCTCCTGAGCTGGTGTGGAGTGATTCAAGAGAATCATTGCCTGCTGGCCCTGTTCTTCCTGGACCTGCTCTTAGGTTTCTTCATGGTGTTGGCTGCAGCAGCACTGGGAGTGAAATCAAGAACTGCAGCTGCCCAGGATTTGGTGAGGAAACACATGAAGCAGCTTCTTCCGCTTAGCGAACAAATGAAGAAGCTTCAGGAGTTGTTTTAAGAGCTGGGAAGAAAAAAGGGACTTGTTTTGGATTGCTTGTTGGACATCTTGATTGGGACAACTCAACTCTTCATTCAGGCACGCTCAGCATCTGTACAGTTTTGGACAGATTTCTGTTTTACTCAGCATCATGTATGACATATATAATGACTGGAAAGAGACTCCCTCATATGCATGTAATGCATGTACTTTGGCCATATTAATAATCCTGGGTATCATTGTTTTTCATTGATCTTGCTTTGCCCGATTAAGACCAGTAATCACAGCCACATTTTGTTCATCAAAAGGGCCGAGGTTGACGTGAGTTGTTGTCTAAAGGAAAAGTCATTAACACTGCTTCATAGTTACAAGCTACCAGAGTGAAACACGATTTTACTGATGTATTAGAATCATTTATTAACATAATACGCTATAATATTTCATTTTTTCTGAAAAACGTATTTTTTGTAAAAGTTTAACTTACATTAGTTGAAGTTAACGGATGAGCTGTACATGTAGTAGAGTAAATAATACATAAGAATGTCATACAGATATTTTACTTTGGATTAAACATTTATTCACAAATCAGTTTAATCCTTAAAAATTTATGACCCTGCCCTACAGCAACAATCTGTGCAGGAACCATTGAGTTTGATTTAACTTTATTGAGGGAAATCTAATAATAACTCAACAGCAACCAGGTGTTGGCTGCAGGCTGGTACCAGATGAAAATGTGTTTTAAGAATGTGTTTATTTTCATTTGGTTTTGACGTAAGTCGCAACACGTTTGAGTCACACTATGAATCAGACTTGGGAGCATTTTCTTGCTGTGAGACTTGCCCTTGCTCCCCATCAGACTGAGGCCCACACACTGGCTGTTATGGGTTAAAACAACGACTGGTGCTTCTTTGTTGTGACTTGGAATCATTTACTGGGGTCTTAACTCATCCACAGGAATGTGAATGGGTGGGTTTATGGTTGCATGCAGAAGGGCAGTGTAAGAGACTCAGCTCTTTTCAAAATAAGAACTTAAAATCCCCTAAAACAACATCACTATAGACTTTCTGAGTTCCCTTTCCATAGCTTGCACCCTCATGATAGTACTGGCTAGAAGGCTTTGTATACACACTGTGTGAATCTGGGTCATAAAGATTTATGGCAGGCTAAAAATGGTGAATAAACTTAATACTACAAATAAAAGTGGTAGATGGTTCCATCTCCGTTAAAAGAAAAATCGGCACATGAAAAAACAGAGTTAATAAGTCCACAAATTAAAAAAAAAATAAAATAAAGTAGATTTACTCTCCATTACATCAGTTTTGGGCTTTGGAGATAATTTTATTTAAATATTGAATTAATGCTGGATTGTAAACGTTCCCCTGTATCGAAAATTTCATCTGCTCTGAATAACCAAAAACAGCTTTTCTGTTTATGGAAGAAATGGGTCATAGTCTTATTTAAATGATATTAAATTAATTGAATTGTGAAGTCAGAACCAACTAATCTTTTTCTTCAGCAAGACAGTGGCCAGTATAAGGATTCTGGTTATTTTCCTTTGAGTTCTGTACAAATATTTATTTCAACCAACTAAACTTTTCTGAAAGACTGCGGTAGTCGAACTGAAAATTACTTCATAACATGTATTTAAAATAGCTTTAAATGCATAGACATACATATAATCAAAATAGAATTGCTAGAGAAAGGGCAAAGAGAATTTTAAAACTGTTCTAAAGTTTTTAAAATTTTATCAGCTGGTTGCTTATTTAGGCTGCACATCTAGCTGCTACACAGAGCATTAACATTTATTTGAAACCACATTTCTGGTCACCGGACCGATATTCACTCTCATTTTAGACTACACTAACAAATAAAGGAGATAATTGGGCTTTTAGAGTTTAAGCGCACCATTTAAAGTTAAACGGGAATTTTACGGTGGAGTAAAAATGAAACTGGAAATGAAAATAATTTGATGTCTCAGAATAAACCAAAACTAAGTACAATTAAGATCTTTTATACAAAAACAATGAGATGGCTTATTCATTAGTGTCAGCTGGCCATTCAAGTTGCCATTAAAAGGGTCCACAAAGCATTTAATAAGAAGGAGTCCTTTTCAAAATATACATATTTAGAAAAGAAAGACCTGCAATGTGTAAGCACTGGTTAAAGTAGTTGTACTGCGATGTGTCTTTGTGTTTTGACCCTTTACTGCTGTGGGTTTTCCATTAATATGGCTGCACACCTTTCACAGAAAAGTTTCCAAATTCTCGTCATACTTTTTCCAACTTTTCCCACCGTGACTCTGAACCTTATTCAGGCTCCATGTAGACAAAACAATCAGGCAACATGCCAGCCTAATGTCACAGCAAAACAAAGCTTAGAGTTTCCGTTTTATTTAGCCAGCACTTTTACTGAGGTTTACTTATGATGCACAAGGGGGTTGAATTGTTCACGGCTGTTGATGGATACACTGGAATTTAAACTGTGACCTTTCGGTTTCCAGCAGCCTCTCTAAATCCTAAAGAAACCCTGCAATGCTGGTTTGTTTGATGTGTTTTCACCCCTCACAGAGCACCTGAAAGGGAAACAAATGATTTCCATTCTAGTTTTAATCATGCATGTGCCAGACTCGGAGTTCAGGCAATTCTTCCACTTCATTGCTTTAATGAAAGATGAATTATTTCTGTGGTTGCATTAAACGCCCATCCATATCAGCTGTGTCTCATGACAAACGGTAACTTATGTCTTTGATACCTGGAGGGTGATGAATGCGAGCTAAAATCAATGGTTTCTTGCCAGAACAAGATGCACACGCTCTTTGAAAAAGTGAGGCTTCATCCAAAAGTGGTTCCTAGAATGAAGGGGGAATGTTTGAGGCACTCCAGCAATTTCCTTTGCCAACAAAATTACTGAACTATGAGTTCTTGGCAACTTTATGCACCTAGTGTAATGAAACCTCTTTACTTGTCTCATCCCATTAACTTATGACATACTCTAGCGCACCTTCTCGTGTTATTCGGCAAAGTTCACAGCGTGCACACTAGATTGTGGACCATTTTAGGTAATATACTGAATGCCCAAAAGACATGTTACAAGAACTGTTATGTGATCCTGAGTTTTTGTTTTTCCTTTCATTTAAAAATAATCCAAACCGTTGCTCAAACAATGCACACTAATTGCTGAAAAGGACAAAAAGAAACAATATGCTAATCCAGAGATACTACCTGGAAAGGGCTTTCTATCCCACCAGTCTTTGGTAAATATCCCCACAGTGGTGCATAAATAAAACTGCTTACCGGTGTCTTCTGGGGATGCATGCTTGGCGTATTTATTTATTCCAATTGGATCCTTCCTGAAACCTTCATTCCTGCCACAGGCAAAGTGCGCAGAGGTAAACAAGGGCAGCTCAAAGTCTTTGCATATGTCCCCCTTCTGTGCGACCTGATGAATCTGTTGTGAAGGGGAATCTTGGTGGCGTTACGTGCTCAGACTTTAAAACAAACGGCCACTGCACAAATTAAACTTCATGGGTCACAAAGATTTCATAATCACTGACATCAAGATATTATTGTTGTAAAATATATAGAGTGGACATACAGTATAGATATATAGATGTAGATATAAATAGCTATATGACCGGCTGATCTGAATGCCCAGGTTTCCTCTCCATTGTGACTCTGTGTCTCGGTGGAAATGGATGTCCCGAATATGATCAAATCAGGCACACAGGTGTGGGTGAGAACAGACGCCCCACCCACCTGCTGTTCAAACCTTCTGTTTGCAACTCCAGCAAATCAGATGAAAGATGGCTCCAAGGGAGAGAAGAGGAACTAAAACATCATGTTTCAGTCCTGTCTTCCTCCCCTCACCCCCAGCAGGTCACACCAGATGGCCGCCCTTCCCTGAGCCTGGGTCTGCCGGAGGTTTCTTCCTGTTAATAGGAAGTTTTTCCCTCCCCCTGTCACCAAGTGCTTGCTCATAGGGGCTTGTTCGATTGTTGGGGTTTTCTCTGTATTATTGTAAGGTCTTTACATTACAATATAAAGCGCTTTGAGGTGACCGCTGTTGTGATTTAGTGCTGAACTGAACTGAAATTGAATTCAGACACAAGGTGGATTAAAGGGCTGCAGCAAGGCTCAGTTTGGGATAAACAAAAAATTATTTTGATCTGTGACTCGTGCAAAGTTGCTCTAGTAGAATCCACAAATACAAATGTGGTGCTGGAAATAATCATAACAGGTCCCCTTTGGAGACATTAGCCTCATATTTAGACTTAATGATCATTTCATGCAAACTTTTATAGCTGGAGTAGCCAGAAAAATTCTACTTTAGCAGCTATCCAGGAGGTGCAACAGCAACTATATTGTTGTTGTAATGAGCTGCTTTAGTGAAATTCCTCTTATTGGAAAAATATTTTAATTCTAAGCCTTATAAACTAGTCATTGGCTGTGGAACAACAAATTAATATTTGATCCAAAAAATGCTCCATTTACTAGCACATGAGGAGGAAAGGTAGTAGCTATTCAGTCAGTCATAAACCACATAAATAACTTTGAAAATCAGCCCCACCTGGGTGTATTAAACATTCTGCTTTAATACTTATTTTCTAAAATGGGCAGAAACAAAATCAACACTTTTTGCTGAACTGCAAGGAATATCAAGTCTGCTAATTATGTTTAGTCTGCGTCATTGACCCCGACTGTGTTCTTTTAGTTTTCATATTTTAATTCATCTAGACTTTGTAGCCGCTTTCCCACCAGCCTGTTATTTGTTCTTCTCACAGAGCCAGGCCCTGGCCCACTACAAGGGCACCAAACATGCCAAGAAGCTAAAAGCCCTGGACGCCCCGAAGAGTAAGCTCAAAGGCTCAGTGGTCACCAAGGAAACCACCAACCAGGAGATGGCCAAGGGCATCAACACCTCACAGGTCCCCAACAACACTGAGAGGAAAGGTTTGTATTTTCCTGCCTGGACATTCCTAAGGCAAATCCTTTGTTGCTGTTCTTTATGTAGATGGAGCCTTTCTGTTGGGAATGATTATTAAACCTCCAAGCCCTCCTATTTGGCATTTTTGATTTGCTGCACTCAGCTCGTAATCACTTTAGGACCTGGATAGACTCACTGTTGATTATATCAGCCCTGTGTTGGCTGGGTTGGCAATGGGAGGGATGAGGTAGGGCCTAAGTGTTCTTTTTGTGTTATCTAGTGCTGACAGGCAACAACACTTTGTGACAAAACATGTTATGCCCACTCATTTGCATGAGATGATTCCACTGATGCAACATGCTGGGCAACTGGAAATCATTACATAGTAATCTGGCAGAAAAAAAAAAAAAATCAGACTCAAGCATTTTGTTACGTGCACACCAGTATTCCTGCTGTTTACCTTGCAATATATTAACGAAAGCTAAAATGACTTGCGCCATAACTTTCCACTGCTGTAATATTCTCTCTGATACATTACAAACAGATGTGAGGTGTTTGGGCACTTCTACTGGATGAATCTAGACTATAATTTCTGGATTACACCTCACTTACTGGTACAAAGGACCCTGTTGCTTTTTTTTTTGTTGCATCTTCCTCTTCTGGCTTTCTATTTTGCATTTGCCCTTATTTCGTTTTTAATTCCATTTTTCTGGTTCACATTATTGTGTGCTGAGTCTGTGTATCTTAACATTCATCATGTTGCAGCCAGGTGGCTTTCTAAATCCAGTTATCTTAGCCAGGTGTTTACTAAAAAAGATTCTGGGTCTCTGTGGTATTCTCCTGCTTAAAACATGTTTAAAAAGTAAACACAAACTAACAGCAACTTTCAGCGCCTGACAGAAACCAGATGCACAAAATATTAAATGGTTTTGTCTCTGTGTCCCATATTGGTGCTGTGGAAGATAACATTTTTGGCACCTGAAAGCACTGCTGAGGAGCGCTGCCCTCACTGTCTTCTGAAGTATAATATTCCTTAAGCTGCCTATTATTATTATGTCATAAAATTGGCCCAATGAAAGTCTTCCCCTTCAACTGTAACAATAGAAGTTTTTTAGAGTAATTAGAAACACATTGAGCTTTTCAGCTCTGGGATTAATTTCAACCTCCAACCATGTCTTCTTCCAATGTTCCAAAGTATTTAAATTAGGAGCACATTTCTGGAGTGCATTTTACATTGTGACCTATACATATGTAGAACCTTATACAGCCCTGACGCCTGAAGTTTAAAATCACATGTTTGGGGTTTTTCCCTTTAGTCTGTTTTTTTTTAGCATGTAAAGGTTTGCAAAATTACAGAGCCCAGCATTTACCTCATCACTGCCTCACACATCTGCATTCTAACTTGCAGTTACTTTGAGATACCCTCAAAAAATGAAGCTTCCTCACCGCCCATCATTTTTAGTGTCTATGTAGGTTCACATTCATCGAGGTCATGGTATTCTAAGGAGCTTTGAGGGAAAGTGACTGGACTTCTATTTATACCAGGTTTTTATACCTGGGATTTTCCACCATTTGGTTATAGAATTGAAGGAGCTTCTCAGATGAGAGATGAAAAGTCCAGTCGCTTTTTTCCAAGCTCCTTAGGTTACTTGACAGAGCCATTTCCTCAACTTTATGTCTCAGCCACAACCCAAGCACACGGAATGATCTTCTTGTTTGCAGCATGTATTATGTACTTTGTTTACATTTGATGGCAATGTCACCAAAGAAGGGAAAAATCTTCATCATTAGCAGTATCGTTAATTTTAAACCTTTTCCCACACGTCAGAGGTGAGTTAAAGTTGTAATACTTAGGGCCAACCACAAATTGTGGAACCTTTTAGACAGATTTCCATGTCACATTTCATGCCCAGAGATATAAGCCTAAACTTTGCCAGCTTTTTTGTTAGCGTTCCTTGATTGTACATGTTAAAAACTAGAAGTAGAACATTTAATTTAAATTTAGTGGATCCATCCTGCCTCTCAACCAGGTCACATGAAATTTGGGTTTCTTAAAACAAAATAAATACAAAGAAATACAGATTTAACCGTCACAATGCAAGTAATTTCAGAAATATTAACAGTATTCAATGAAATCTTTGTGTAATCTATGTTTTCAAGATTCTCCTCTTTTTCTGGGTTTGATTTGAGTTCAGACCGGAATGAACTCCAGGATTTTGTCAGCCACTTGCTCTACAACCACATTTTTAGACCTTGTAGTAGCTAACGAACGCCTCAATTTTACTTGGTCAGTTGACCAATTAGAGCTGACTGCACTCATGGAGAACAGAGGGAGGTCTGTAGGGCAAAACAGCTAAAACTGAGCGTTTCAGGAAGAGACTAGAAAAAAAAATTTTAAAAAAAAGAGCTGCAGCAATGTTTATCCTCACATTGAAGCATGCACATATTATAGTAGACTTACAAAAAAAAGAAAAGAATCTGTAAAGCTACATATAGGCATTATAAAGAATACTTGAGGTGAAACATTATAAATCAATCTTTGATAGCTATATCAGTTCTCAGGGGGAATTTACTGTGAATCTGTCTATGTCACGGCCAGAATGGCCGAGGTGTCTGAGGAGCGGACCCAAAAGCAGATACAAGAGGGACAGGACTAAAGTTTAAGAAAAAGCGAGCCATTTATTTTGGCTGATAACTATCACAAAAACAAAAGCACATGCGAACAAAGGTGAAAAACCAAACGATAACCTAAACTAACACAGGACATGGAAGGCTCTAATGATAACCATAAACATAACCTGAGAAAACCGAGACTAGAGAAACGTGACATCCACAAAACATGAGGTGAGAATAACAGACAACCTGACACTAAACAAAAGGAGGCAGAGGACTTAAATACACAGAAGGGTAATGAGGGAAGCGGAAACACCTGGGGAACACAGCTGACACAAATGAACATGACGCCACAGGGGAAGCAAAACTAAACACACTGAACATGGAAAAACACAAGACTTTCAAAATAAAACAGGAAACAAGGAGAGACATAACCTGGGACATGCAAGCTTGACACGAGAGACAGAGAGAGAGCGAGGGAGGAAACACGAGAGAGAGAGTGAGGGAGACTTAAACACAGGGGATATGGACAAACATAACAGACAGGGGAGACATGGAACAGAGCACAGGGAGGGGTCATGTAAACAGGAAGGGGAGACGAGACACCTTGACAACATGGAAACAAATATAACTAAACATACAGCCAAAGCAAAGAACAACTAAATACTAACTAATAGAAAACTAAAACATTCCAAAACACAAAGAGTTCACAAAAAAAAACTATGACCTCAAAATGCCGGGTCACAGACCCAGCCCCCCTGGTTTTGCCCCATGATAGCTTGGGTAAGCTCCAATCCCCTCGTGGCATTTGAATTGGATAGCTGGTTAAGAAAATGGATGAGTGGAATATCCAGGTTGCTCAAATAAGCCGGATAACAATTTTCTTCTGTATCCCCTAAAACAGTATCATAAAACAGCATTAACAAACAGGCAATTTAATCTTATATATTTCACATCGTGCACATCATGTGTTAGTCTTTAAGTTATATTAAGAGCTTCACACCTGGCTGCAGTCTGTCTCGTACCCCGCAGAGTTACTTAGCTACTATACAAATGTCAAACCATTAACAGAAGCAATTTGCACTCAAGCTTCCCTGAAGCCAACCCACACTGCAGTCTATCGACACTTACCGTAAGAGAGGGGATGTGATGTGATGTGATGCTATGTCGAGCTATGACTTTGAAGGTCCCACATCTGAAGTGACAGTAATTATTAAATCTTAAATGTATTTCAGAATTTATGACTAAATTTAAAATACTTATATTATGTGCTAAGTAAATTTACTTCGTGTATTTGTCACAAACGAGTCTGCGCACTCTGACCAACACAGGGAACATGTTATATCTAATATTCTTAAATATTTAATGCACTGAATGTGTTTTTACTCCCTCGGCTGCTGCTGAAAATTAAATTTTAATTAAATAGTTATTCACTGTTTACTCTTTTCATGTGAACTGTCGGAAGTTCATATTTAGTGGGAGCTTTGAGCATTCGAGACTCAGTAGTTAACCAGCTGGATCTGTAAGAAATCAGGCTTTACAGTAGAGTTTTGTGATTACCCTGCTAGTTACTTAAGAATATGCAATAGCAGATATATACGTTTGAAAAGAATGCTTACACAGTTAAATTGTGAAGCATCTCCTGACATTTTCTTTGCTTCCATCGAATGTTTAAATGTCATCTTGAACGAATCCCACATTAGATAATGAATTCATCAACATGTAATTGTGACAAACATTTCTACTTAATTGCTTGTCATTTTTTGTCTCCACTTTTATTTCATAACACAATTTTTCCTCTTGAGCATTTCTGTCAGTCATTCAGGACAAACATGGCAGCGACAGTTATGTGAGTTATCTGAGTAAAGCAGCAGACGGGGGCACTAAAGCCCCGTTGATGAAATGTCACAGTGAAATGTGTCGTTCTGAAATGTAATGGCCACCGAGGAAGAATTAAACTGTGAAATAAACATTCCCAGTTCGGCATTCTAAAATAAACACAGCTGGAATCAGCATCAAACAATAAATAATGTTGGACTGAAATAAGACAAGGTTGTCTTTAAACACTGATTGTTTATGTTACTCTTAATTAGACAATGACATTTTTAATAGACTGTATCCGTAGACCACTTGTTTAGAACCTGCGATTATGGAGCTGTCTTTGGCTCATGTGATTGTGGAAAAGTTGTTATTTATTTATTGTTTGCATTATACACTTGCACCCAAAAGTTTAGACATGCTAATCTGTTCAGCGAGTCCAATCTCTTGACTTTATTTATCATCTCTGTACATGACTCCTCAGTGTTTCTCCAGCTGTAAAAATGTGTAGCCTACAATACACCAGCTGTTTTCGTATTTTGTCTATTAAAATTTCCATAGCCATCTATTGCACGGGACCATATTCTGTTAGTTCTGATATACCTCAACATTGGTGGATCGCATGGATGCATACAAATAAATGGCTGGTCCTGAGTCCCTCTAGCTGTGGATTCCTAATCCACAAAAAGAAAATCCAGGGAGGAAAACAGAGACTTTAACAGTGTGTTTGGACAGAGTTGTGTGCTAATGCTGCTGACTTACTGTTACGCTTGATCCACAATGAGAAATTAGCAAACAGCAGAAAAAAGTAATGTGGTAAGATGTTTCCAGAACAAGCAGAATATCGTTTTTACAGACCTAAAGGTTGAATGCGATATGCAGCTGAGGAAAACAGAAGAGCTTTGCCTTGAACATTAGGAGTTCAGGAGTAAATAGCCCACTGCGGAGTAGTCTCATGTGGTTAATGATCTTAATTATTTACACCGATTAGTGATGTTGATAGGCTGATTCATACTTAATAGGCTGTATCACCTTCATTATAAGGCCCAACTAAATTTTGTGGCTCCAGACAGATTTTTTTGGTCAAAACCTGCTCTAAAAAACAAAAACCAAAAAAAGGTTCTTTTTATAGTAAAAGTTGATTTTTGAAGTAAGAGCAGTTTGATCATTTGTAATATTTATCACGGCCACTTTAGCCACACAAGCCTGTTTCCTTGTTGTGCGTTTGTGTCCATCATTGTCTAACATCATCAAAGTCAACAGTGTTGTTTTTTTTCCTGTGAAGTAGAAAATGACGCTGTAGAAAGTCATTTAGAAGTGACACGTCTGTGATTCATTCTTTCTTCAGCAAGTTGAATTTGAAATGAAAAGATGACTTCTAATTTACCTCCTCGATCTCAGTGCAGAGCCCTGCTACGCAGCATATCAAACCAATATAACTCAATCTGACAGAAATATTTCCAAAGACACAGTAACTATGAAAGTCAGCAAGGCAGCGACGGTGACCGAATATTTTTCTATAAAATCATACCACCTTTAGTGGAAAAAGCTGATAGATGTGAAGACGTTCAGACCTTAAAGGAACAGTTCCCCCTGAAAATCCATCTTCATTGCTTTGATGTCAGTTTTGCAGATATCCGCTGCAAAAATGTTTGCCTTCTCTTGACTAAGATTAAACTAAATATTTCTTGTGTTGCAGTGCTTAAAGTTGCAACAGTAATAAAACCAAACAAAAAGAAAAAAAAAACACGTTTGAAAAACTGGTGCAATTAAGCTCACAACAAAGTTTTTTTGAGGTCTTAATCTCTGCAAAGAGATTTCCCCCCCACCGACCCTTCATTGAGAGCTGCAGTACTGTGCAACAGAAAGTGTGCATCAAGAGTCTCGTGTTCCTGACCCTGAGACACGATGAAAGCATCGACGATGACTCGTTGACAGGAGTTGTCCTGCTAATGTTTGCCAGCTGTACACTTTTTTGTGCTGGCTGGAAAGAAGTGTGCAGCTGGTAGTCATCAGAAAGTTCTTCAAACTTATATTTTTTATGCTTTGAACATCACAAGGCAAACACCATTCAGTTGCATTGTATTTAAGGGAAGAAAGGGATCTCCAAAAGCCGGCGACTGACACTGGAACAATTTAAAGCGAGAAATAGTGCTACACGCCAGAGGCAAAAGCACGTTTTCTTGAGATAAAAAAAAAAATAAACGGCTAAACAACAAAGGTAGGGCTCAGACATTGACCTCCTCTCACTGCACCTGAACTGAGATACTCATCTGTAATGGACTCTACACAGCTCTGACATTAAACTTACACTCAAGCCTGGGGAAAATTGTAAACACATTATACACAGACAGAGACCTCTGGGACCTTAAACAACAAGCTGTCATAACCACACAGACAAATGGCTATTAATCATTTCAGTGCCCTTAAAAAAAACAACTATATTTCTACACAGCATCTCACTATCATATCTACAGCTTGCGGGGGTGGTGGTTTGTCACATGTGGCACAGGGTAATGAATATTAATGTACTCAGATGTCAAAAGAATTAATTGTCGAGGCGGGTAAATGCTGCATTATCTGTAAGGCTGAAGTATTTGATGGTATATCAGGGTCACAAAGCTGGCGCTAATGAAATGCCGAGATCGCAGAAGAGTAATAGCTGTGGTGAGAGTCGGTGGAAAAAAGGGAGGCAGAGCTCTGTGCACGTTTGCAGAGTGGGCTTTCAATTAGATTGTTTTGCTCTATAAACTACAAGTGAAAAAAAATATATTATTTCCACATTATAATTTCAGTACAACAGATCCATGGTGGAAACAATGTAATCTGATTGCTTGTTTGTGTTTGGTAGAAATACATCTGATTGCGAGCGTTCTGTAACGAGAGCTCTGCAGTTGGGTGACTATTTAATTAATGCTGAGTGTTTTTTGCTGTTTTGTTTTGTTGCAAATACAATACGAAACTTTTGAAGCTGGTTAAACTTGTCAGCTCATGCGCCGGGTTATTTTTTTACAGCACCTGTTCTTCATGTTTCTGCCTGTCGCCCACAAACTTTAGATAACAGGAGAATGAGAAGACAGAGTTTCTGAAAATCTTCACCCTGCAAGAATTTTCCAAAAAAGGTCCATTTTCAGTTTTGTCCCTCCTTGATGTTTCTCTCCTCTCCCCTTATTTCTCTGGATTTCTCTGACCCAGAAATTGATCTCACTCTCAAAGGATATCTCAAATCCGAAAATGCATCTCAAGGAGAGAGGAGGCGTGCTGAAGGAGCTATGAGTGTGGATGCAGGAGTCTACGATGCATAAAAGATATATCACGCACAGCTGGAATATACAAATAATAGTGGGAGGAGGGCTCCACAGACAAGCTTTGCATTTGTATTCATAAGCTGTTTTAGCTATTAACATTATTTACTGCAAAAATCACACTTTCCTCCCTTCACCTTTTGTGTGCGTGTGGGCAGGTGTTAAAACAAAAATCTGTGATATCCGTCACATTCTGCCATGTTGTGGATTTAATTAAAAATAAGCAGCAGTAGGCTTAACAAAACAACAGGTAATGCAGCTGTGGTCCACATCACATTTAATTGACACTGATTTAAAATGACAGCACTCCAATAAACGCTCTCATCTCATCTTGGCCTCCTCTGCTTCTCAGGTGGGCGGGACTAAGAGCAAACGTGTCAGTGTTTCTGATTGGCCAACATGGTAAGGGGCTTCATCCCTGCCTGCTGGTTTTGCATGAAATTAACAGCAATTCAGTTGTGCTTTCTTATGTGAATTAAGATTTTAGCAGTAAAAACAAAACAAAACAACAAATTAAAGTAAATAACCCCCTTCTACATACAGATGAGGGAAAAATGATTAGCTTCCCTATGAAATTTTAATGTTTTTCAGAATATTCCTGTGGGTTTTGTTGTTGTTGTTGTTTTTAAACAGAGCAAGTGATTTTAACACAACTTTTCTAAAAACACTAGTCTTCTTTAGAAAGCATAAATTATTTCTGTTTGCACACAACGACAGAATTAAAAAAGAAAAAGAAAAAAATAACATAATCAGTATTATTATCTTCCTGAAAAAATGACTTTTAGTGATCGACGGCACGAACCACTGCTGTGATTTAACTGTACACAAACTTCAGGAAGGGTCTGAGCTGTCACTTGAAATAAATCAGTTCAAACATGAGAGAAAAAATGTTAATGCTCACAAAGCAGGAAATGGAGACACAAAGTTATCACAGCGTTTCCAGTTGTTAAGAAGTAAGAAGCATCGTCAATAAATTCAAAGAGAGCCACACCGTACAGAACAAACCTGGCAAAGGAAGGATGTGAAAAATGTCAAAGATTCTGGAAAGAAAACTAGTGAGAGATGCATCTAAAGAATCATTTGAAAATCTTTCTGTTAAACCAATGGTTCTCAAACTTTTCACATCATTCCCCACATGGCAGGAAGAAATATTTTCACGCCCCATCTAAACAAAACAATGACAGAAAAGCCTCGCTGCAACTTTATTTAGATAATAAAATCATTCACAATGAATCCTTCAGTAATTTTTGTTCTAAACAAACAACTTTCATTTCAAACAACTATTTGTAACTTTTGTCACTAGACTGCTTCATTAGTCTGCACCACTTCTTCAAAAAAGCAACAAGTTAAACAGAATGTCAACATTGACAGAAATGGAAAAATAAAGTTCAGTCTTAGTCTTACAAAAAAAAAGAAATCCAGAAACTTGTCAACAGAGATGCAAAATATATAATTTAGT
>VVHJ01034684.1:5653-20043 GCA_015107715.1 Tylochromis polylepis
AAGGGAGCAACCCCCCCCCCCCCCCATCTTCCCTCCCTTTTCTGATCCTATTCATCTATCTCTTCCAGTCATTTTCTCATTCACATGAAGTGAATTAGACAAGCTGTTCTGATAAGGACTGACCATTCAAAGTTTTCAGTTTTTTACTCCTTTTTGATTCAGTATTTTTTTTTAATCTATATTTAAGGTAAAATAAGCACCAACAAGAGTTTGATAACAGCCATTATACCCTCATGAAATATGGCGTAATGGTGTGAGATTATAGTTAGATAGATGCCATCATTCAAAGAATCACAATACTCTGGAAGAGACACACATTACTTCACAAGAAATCATCTGAGAACCACACCATCCACATTGCCAAAATCACTCCATTTCATCAGAGTGGAAGTGATGCACTGTAAGTTCATCATAACACAATTTGTCCATTTCCAGTGTATTACAGCCGCACAAGGCAGCGGGTGACCATTGCGGAATATTTTTGCCTTCTTTCACCACATCAACTGGAAAACAGATCCACTTCCTCTGTTGGCGCAGGGTGTCGAAAAGTTTCAAAAATGCCAAGTAAACCTCGCGGCCACACATGCATGTGCAACGCACGGTTAGTGATAATGCAGTTCCCAGAAATTAAAAAGCAGCTGCACTTCTCAGTAGAGTATTCCACCAGCTGTTGAGCTCTGAACATCGTGAGCATCTTTTTAACGTTATAACTGTACAATCAGCTGCTCACACGTTCTTCATACATAAAAAAGACACCTATTCCAGCACTTCCTTGTATGTAAATTGAGCAAGTGTATTTCTGGTTATATGTATTTTGAAAGTGTGTGCTGCACGTTATGGCGTCTTTCTGATGGGATAACTACTGCGACTGTGTGAAGCAATGTCTTTTTTTTTCTTTCCTTTTTCTAGCCAGTGTTACAGTTATTACATTATTTCCTGTCCTTCTGGAGTTGCATTTAGAAATAGATGATTCTTGTAGCTAAAAGGCCTTTCTTAGAAATGATAAGGGACCGCGATCACCAGAGAACCATGAAGTTGCATTTGTACATAAAGACAAACTAATTTGAAGAATCCTTTTGAGATTAAACATTTTTCTGCCAGGATGTGTGCCTATGGGTGTGTATGTGTAAATGATGGGAAGAGTGATCAGTCACTGTGTGTGTACTTTGTGACTCAACCTGCAGGAACAGACTAATAATCAGCCTTGTTCACACAACGCTTTTATGAGATCTCTCAGGGCTCTACTTTGGACTTTTCTTACACTGTGGTAAAAAATCACTTGGGCCAGATATAGCCACAGATCTATTAAGAACCTTGACAAGGCATTCTAGTATACTTTGTACTTTGTACTTTGTACTACTTTGTACAGTTCAACTGAAACAATCAGCAAAGATCAGAAATACAATAACACTAATTATTAAATTACAATGTCGTGTCGTGACTGCAGATGATCCGTGTGCTGAAAATGATGGTTGAGAAAAGAAATGATCAAGTGAGAGACAGAGGAGGGGTGACTCCAGCTTTCCACCTCTCTCAGATCTCCGTATATTAAACACATGAGTCAGCCCAGCAAAAATGAGCCAGCTTGGATGTTTCCTGTCCTCTTCTGACCCATGAGCTCATTTTTTCAAAAGTTACTTACCATCACAGATGTGGAAAGAGCATTTAGCAAAGTTAAAATATTTGAAACATATCACTGAAGCGCCTCTTAGTTTGTTACTTAGCAACATTTTGTACTTTTGCAGGACCCTGCCATTTCCAAACCCGTGAGTCACTTCAGTTTAACTATGAATATTGCTGTTTTGCAAGCGGAGTCAGAGGAGGAGCATTCACATCTAGACATCATCTTTGCTTTGTGAATACACACGGCACTGCTTAGCATGTATTCATGTGCACAATATGCAGCAACTCAGGTTTTAGTAATAAATTACAGACACAGTTTTTGGGAGTCTTGCTTTGCCATTAAGAACAGAGTAAATTCCTGAGAGCTTACAATTGATGTGGCTCTGAAATAGTTTCACAAAAGCTTGCTCATCCTCACTCACAAATTTCATTTGAAAAGCTCAGTGAAACTGCAGATTTCCTGTTTTCCACCTCAGCCACAAGATCAGGGTTAGGCCAGTGGCGGAGTAGTCTGTGGTGTAATAGCTGCCCACCTGTTTACCCAACTCAAACAACAACAAAGCCTGTTGGAGGACTACTATGGCAATATATCCAGCAACTATTGCTTTCTAAGGAGCTTGGAAAGAAAAGCGTCTGGACTTCTCTAAGTTTCTTGAAAACGTTTCACCTCTCATCCGAGAAGCTTCTTCAGTTCTAAGAGCAAATGGTGGAGAGTCCCAGAATTTAAAGCCTTGTGGGAGTGTCTTAGAGACTTAGAGAAGTCCAGACGCTTTTCTTTCCAAGCTCCTTAGACTACCATGACCTGGATGAATGAGAACCTTCACAGACAACTATTGCTTTCCTAGCTGACGTTTTCTTTTTTTCCAAAACCACTTCTCTGCACCTTTTGTTAACACGTGAATAGATTTTAACAGCACAATTGCACTTAATTTATAAGCCCCAATGTCCACCCAAAGACCTAAGTACTGAAACTATCACTTCTGCTCACAGCATGATTTGCATGAGTTCATAAGGGCTTGGAAGGATATGGGCAGAAATCAGTCAGCACTTTGTCACATATCTTATTTCAATACCTTGGCGATGCTAAAATATGTCTCAGATAATAGTGTGGGTTTGGCAAAAAAAATTCTTAAAGAAGTTAAGGAACCAGCAAGCTGACTTGATACATTATATTTCTAAAAAATATTCCCTTGTCTGCCTTCACACGCATATGAACTTGAGTGACATCCCATTCTTAATCCATAGGGTTTAATATGAAGTTAACCCACCTTTTGCAGCTATAACAGCTTCAACTCTTGTGAGAAGACTTTCCACAAGGTTTAGGAATTTGATGTGGGAATTTTTGACCATTTGTGAGGTCAGATGCCGATTTGAACGAGAAGGCCTGGCTCGAAGTCTCCGCGCCAATTCATCACAAAGGGACTCTATTGGGTTGAGGTCAGCACGTTCTCCCATCCCAAACTCATTCATCCTTATCTTAATGGACCTTGCTTTGTGTACTGGCGTGCTGTCATGTTGGAACAGGTAGGGCCCATCCCCAAACTGTTCTCATGAAGTTGGGAGCATGAAATTGTCCAAAATGTCTTGGTATGCTGAAACATTAAGAATTCCTTTCACTGTAACTAAGGGGCAGAGTCCAGCTCCTGAAAATCAACCTCACACCATAATCACCCCTCCACCAAACTTTACACTTAGCACAATGCAATCAGACAAGTAAGAGGAGGTGGGAAGGAAAAACTCCTTTTTAACAGGAAGAAACCTTCAGCAGAATCAGGTTCAGGGAGGGGCAGTCATCTGTGTAACCGGTTAGGGATAAAGGGAGGAAGAGGATAAAAGACACAGTAGATGTAAGGAAACTGCCATATGTCTGAATTCTAGGTTATCCTCTTAGGCATAAATGTGGAAGGTGTGTATACAGAGCTCAAAACATCTGCCGGAAAACTCTCATGCGCTCCATGGTTTGGGTGAGAGCCAGACCCTCACATGCCACACCTCAAGACTGGGCCTTAAAAAGCAAAAAAAAAACCCATATAATTATTTTTTTTAAGTGAGAGTGGCATCAAAAGACTTTATACATATGTGTCATTATAGTCAACCTCTGCAGTCATGGCTGCTTAAGTAAATGAAAGCCAATGATAAGAGTGAGTGGCCACACCACCACCTGAATGTAAATAACAGTCTCAGTCTCTCCACGCTTATAGAAATTGCTTTCCTTTGGCACAGTGTTGTGCAGTTTCAAAGACAACTGGCACAAAAAAGAAAATAAAAATGACAGATTACTTTACGGGTGATGATATTGTGGTTTCATTAAGCTATTTGCTGTCACTGTTTAATTATTCACAGTCAAATCTGGATTCATAATCATTCATAATCATTCATTTTTCCTAAACTTCATATAACTGACAGCAAGAAAACACTTTCTGAAACATTTACCCTGAAAACTGAACCTAACACCTGCCAAGACTTTTCCTAGTGTTTGTGCTTACATCAAAGTGAGCCGATGCATGTTGCAACAAATGTTAAATTCCACATTGCTGATCAAGTGTAACCATTCCTTTCACTTTTTGTTCTTCAGGTTAACAGAGTAAAAGAAAAACAACTACCCTTTGACCAACACTTAAAGTTAAAGAAGATCTAACATAATCTTGTACACATTTCCAGTCTTGTCAAAGGGAGGTTAGCAAAGGGTGTTTTACAAAGTTGATCTAGCACAAGGTTTAATTAACCCCTGTCACTGTACTGCACAAAACTCACGTCAGGCTTAAATGTTCAAAGAAGCTTAGATACACAATTTACTTGTAAAACTTAACTGAAAGCTGATTCTTGTCGGCCCCTCAGTGTGCAACACACTGAGTTAAAGTCACCAACAGCAACTATGAAACTCAAAAGACTCTGAGCACATTTACAGTTGATTTTTCCCGTAACCAAAACTGTAGAAACTAAAACATGACCTGAAAAATCCTTAACAGGTCAGTGAGACTGTTAATAGTGACTGCTATTGCCGTGACATCCAAGGTTGTGTTGTGAGAGCCAGTAAACAAAAAAGGCATCCTTTGAAGTTTGTGTGTGGGCTTTGGAAGGCCTGTGGAAAAGCCTCAGACAGTACAGCGATTAATTCTTCTAGGCTTGTTTTTACTTTTGCCATTTTCGTGGAACTGCTAAGAGCCGTTTCTGGAGAATTTTCTGAGCAGCGTGTTTTTCTCTGACATGAAAGGTCTGTCTCAAGTCTACATGTCCATGACTGTACAAGTAGAGTGAACAGGGTTCTGTCAACACCCTGCTCCCCCCACCCATCGTCTTCTGTTGGATCTTCCAAAAGAATTAGAAATATGACACCACTGTATTTGTTCCCCTTTCTCTTCTATGAAATCAAGGGCTTTCATGTGCAGATGTCTCTGATGTGACTTTTGGCTCACTTGTAATCCTGTCTCATAGTACGGTGACCTACTGTACTACAGAAATTTTTGTGACTCAAAAAACAAAAAAGACAAAGATTGTCTGAGTTTTGATTTGTAGCTTCAATGCTTCTTCAGAGAACTCCAGAGTTGCACAGAGTTTTGAAGAAGATATACAAGTTAGGACTTGCCATTAAACACAGACATGACAGGAGATTGACAGCAAAATTCGTAACCCACACCCTCTAAAGCAGCAGACTGAAAATAAACCACACTCAGGCTCACTCAGGGTACATTTACACAGGACCCTTAGTTTTTGTTTTGTTTTTTGGTTTTCTGGGGGGTTTCAGCACTATATTTCAGTGCTGTTCAAAAGCTAACCACAGGCTAAAGCAGAGAATGAATCAGTTCTAGCTATTTTTTAAAAAAATGTCCTCCATGACACAGGATATCCATTGTTGCTTTTAGTGGAATATGACGGTCAGCTGTGAGAATGCCCCCAAAAATAAAAAGCTTAATTAATTTCAATAAAGCTTGCACACACATATGAATAGGCATATACTCAACAACCTGGCAGCAGTTTTTGATGAAAAATATGAATTGGCATGCAACTAGAAGCACTCCCAGAGAGGAGATAGAGTTGGGTGTTGATTGTTTCTTATCCAGGTGCTCTGTAGGGGTCAGCAGTAGGCAAATGGAAATCCAAATCAGCTTTCCACTACAGGCAGAGAGATCAGCTGGCTGGTTCAGATAAGAATGGCTAGCTTGCGTTTCCAAACCCCTCAGGAAAGAACAAACAGATATCAGAGAGGACCTGATTATCACCATATCTGGTGGAGAACAGCAGAACTATCCAGCCTTTAAGTACTGTGAACTCGATATAGCAACAGGATACCCAAAACCCAAGCTTGCCAGGACAATGGCAAGCCGTACAGTGCCATATTATAATATCAGTTGCATCATTTGAATGAGAGAGTGGAGTGCTGTGTGATCTGCTAATGCTAATTAGCTTGTTTAAAAGTTGCAGGCATAGACTGTAGGTGAACTAATTTGTGTCTAACTTAGACACAAGTTAGTTTAAAGTAAGATACAAATAAATTACAATAATTTACTTAACCAAACGGGAGCACAAACTTCTAGTCAATAAACTGCGAGGCAGTGGAATTTTTTTATCGTTAAATTTTAATCTTTAAAAAAGACAAGAAAAAAAGAAAGGAAAGAAAAAGCACAATGGAGAGGCCTGGTCTGGTGACTTGAATTAGGTGATGTGAAATCTAGCAGACAGCTTCTGACCACAGCCATCAGGTGTAAGTCAAAGCGGTTGCAGTTCCTGCTCAGACCACCCCATTTCCTCTCAGTAGTAAACACTGACGTAGTAGATGAGGCTGCAGCAGTAGTGAGGGAAAAAATACTGAGAAAAAAACTGCTGAGAAAAAAGCAGTGTGAATGGCCCCCACGTCGGAGACAAAAACTGTTGGTCTGTTTGTTGTTCTGAAGAAGTGTGGAGGAGGGGGTGTTAGACAAAACTGTTAAATATCTGCATAACTTCAAAATGCTAACAGTTTGACACATGTTTACTGTCTTGTACAAGTACACACACGCACACACACACACACACACACACACACACACACACCACAGTTACTACTAAGGCAGTTACTCAATTCTGCATTAGATGGTGTGTCCTATGAATAGCTTGTGCTGCTTTTCAGTTAGCAAACTGACAGGTGACTGTGTTAATCGGGGTAGATATGTGCAACTGAGGTTTCACAAATGTCAGTGGCCTGGAAAAAGGTCTCTTCAACCAGCACACACAGGGGTATGGCATCACATGCTATTGTGCCTTGGTTGCCTCCTTCAGGGAACAGAAGTTACAGACATAACATTTTCATTCACTAGCTCCTAAGTTTGGAGCTACAGTACAGAGACAGTAATTTACAGTGCAGGAAGGTGGTTAGCACTTTTATCTCACATCATTGGGTGGGTATTCACAAGGAGCTCTGATTTCATCGGTTTGGTTGTCACCAACCAAAAACTGCAAAGTTATCTCCTTTTATATCAACCCAGGATGATAAACATATCACTGCCAGCATGTCCCGTGTATGTTACTTTCAAGCTCTTGTAGGATTTACTGTTGGCCAGTGTCAGGTCTCACGTCTGATTGGTGTCTGCTGCTCTGAACTGATGTCTTAGTAAAAACTGATATTTTAGCTTCACAAACGAGGCTTAGCTAAGAGCTTTCAGCGTGAGTTAAGTACCCAAAACAATGGAAAAAAACACACGCATGTGGGCCACAGTATGTTCGTGTCTTTTTTTTTTCATCACAGAATGTACAATCCGTGACGTTCGTTTTAGTTACAGTGTGCTATTTTATGCTATCTGTTTGACTCATATACCACACTTCAGTTATGGAAAGCAGCACACATGTTTAAATACTGAATAATAATTCTGATGATAATATATTAATAAATTGAAGCTTTACTGCTGCATTTAAAATTAGCTGGTCCAGTAAGTGACTGCACTGTTTCCCAGCACTCTGTGGGGTCATGCAGGGTCATCACCAGTCCCCTGATAACATCTGTTACAGGAAAAACCTGCTGATTCCACCTGACTGAGCATTAGTGTTTGTTGTTTTTGTTCTGTTTTTTTTTTTTTTATAAAAAATCTTGCCTATGTGGGCAGATTCAGAGTAAATAGTAGAACTTCCAGCTAATTTTTAACATAAAATTAGCTGCTTTAAAAAAAAAAAAGTTGTTCTTTTTTTAAATGTTAACAGCTAATAACAGGAACAGTTCTTGCTGCCAAGGGTGGCACAAACAGTTATTAAGTTTAGGGGACAATTACTTTTTCACAGCACTGTATTCGATACAATAGAACATTACACTTACATAGAACTGTTACCCATTGTGTGATGTTTGGGTCTGTTGGCCCACATTTTAATGGTTACCAAAATAAAAATTATGAATTTTGTTACCATTTCAACCTCATTCATCACTCCTTGCATTTAGTTCATCTCTATTTTATGTGAAAAACACATAAAATAAAACAAATTTTCAGTGACTTCATACTGTCCGTTCAGAGTTTGACAGTGAGTTGGAAGACAACGATGAGACTGACTGTCAATCAGCTGCAAAACAAGCCTGTCAGCATGTCCACAGCCAGCAAGGAGAAGAAAATGGATGTACAAATAGGCTATTTGTTCAATGGTTCAGTTGTTCAACAAAGTTGTGTAAACAGGGTAAATGTCTGCTATTAACCATATATGTTTCCTGCATTGCTTGGAATCAGGATAAAGTAAACATCTGGTCCCTCAACACCAGCTCCATAACCACGAAGGCCCAACAGCATCTCTACTTCCTGCAGAAGCTGAGAAAAGCCCATCTCCCACCATCCATTCTCACCACCTCCTACAGAGGGACTATCGAGAGCGTCCTGAGCAGCTGCATCACTGTCTGGTATGGTAACTGCCCCGTATCGGATCACAGTACCCTACAACAGATAGTGAGAACTGCTGAGAAGATCATTGGAGCCTCTCTTCCCTCCATCACAGACACTTATTGCACCCGCTGCATCTGCAAAGCCACCAGCATTGTGGAGGACCCCACACAGCCCTCACACACCCTCTTCACCCTGCTGCCTTCTGGTAAGAGGTACCAGAGCATTCGGCCCTCACTGCCAGGCTGCGAAACAGTTTCTTCCCCCAAGCCGTCAGATTCCTGAACACTCAGTGATTGGACTGACACACACACACATGCATACCTTCATACACCACGTCACTACCAAGCACTTATCTGCATAATCTCATATACACACACACACACACACACGCACCTTCATACACCAAGTTACTTTTTGCACAATGCTCAGTCTTTTGCACATTTCTATTGCACTGTTGTGTCTCTGTATCGCTCTGTTCTGTCTGGTGTTGCACTGTCTTTGTTTTGTTTTTTGCAGTTTTGCACATTGCACTTTATGTAGTCCTGTAATGATTGTCTGTTATATGTCATATGTAGCACCATGGTCTTGGAGGAACATTGTCTCGTTTCACTGCGTACTGTACCACTGCACATGGTTGGCTTGACTTGAAGTGGCTGCCAGCAAAAAAAAAAAAAAAAAAAATCTGTTAAGTATTTTTACATTAACTGTTATGAGTGTATTGATTTAATAACCCAATAATTCAATGAGAATACCAGACCTGCCAACGCTGGCTTCTCGTAATACCGTTGTTGTGCCAAAGGTGAAAGGTTCACATAGTTTTTAATTGAATGCAGAACTTAATTTTTAATGCTTGTGGCTTTGTGATGTGCCATTTACAGGGATAGAGGTAATTGAGTTATGAAGTGCCAAGGAGAACTCAAGTCTTCAGTCCAGCTGGCAGCCTGAAAGCCTGCAGGCATCTGCTCCATGTCTTAACTAAGGATTTGGTGCTATGGTGAGTAAGTATTCACAGCAGCGGTACAGTGTGTGCGAGATTGACTTAATATGTAATACAGTGGCCTT
Organism: Tylochromis polylepis; assembly: GCA_015107715.1. Lineage (NCBI taxonomy): Eukaryota > Metazoa > Chordata > Actinopteri > Cichliformes > Cichlidae > Tylochromis > Tylochromis polylepis. The sequence continues at coordinate 15,172 of VVHJ01034684.1, forward strand.
GGGTTTTCATATACAAGTTATATACTGGTGCAATATAATTAAAAGCACAAAAATATATACTATAGAGCATACAAAGCATGCAAGCAAGTCATAAAAGTAGAGTGGGTGTGTGTGCAGAAAAATTTATCTGTGCATCTGTTGTGTGCCTCTATAAAAAGTCAAGCTCATAGGAAATTACTGAGAAATGACAAGCCAGGCCGCATTTGTGTTGTGTGTCTGCCAGCTGTTATTTTCTGTTTGATATGGTACACCACAGACAGACAACTGTAACTGTGTTAGATTCTCCTTCAGGGTGTCATGTATGGTGTTGTCATTTTGAGAGCATTGTTGGTATTTGAGTTGGTGTGTTCACTACACAAGAAACATCAGAGGAAATCCCTGGAATAATAACAATGGAAGTACTGAGTACTTCTCTGGAAAAGGTCTTGGCAGCTCTTGCAAAACTGTACAATTTCACCAGAAGAAGGAAGCTGCTGAATGTTCTTCTCTATTTGGTGTGTAAAACTGCTGACTTGTGTGGCATGGCTTCAGCCAGAGTGATATTTTGGGAGCACACAATGTTTTTACCAGTGCAATTATGAGAACTAAACCAAGACGTCACTTCTGTCTTTGAACATTAAATAAGTGGCGCTATCAAAGCCAGATGAGCGTGAGCAGCAAGTGTACTCTAGTTTTACTTTTACAAAGTACACAGTGTACTGTACAGTGTAAGTATTCATCTCTCTCTGCAATGACAGCTTGTGCTGCACATTTACCAGCTACGTCACAGAACGCAAAACAAACTTCCTGACGCGACAAAGACACACCCAGTTTCAGTAAAAAACACAGTGACATTATGTCATAGAACAAAAGTTGTCATGCCATGTGGACATTATTTATAGCACAAATGATTATTGTTAAAGCGTTTCTCAGTAAGAAAAGACCAGAAGGTTAGGGTGTCACGAGAGTAGTGTACAGTACCAAACTTTTAAGTGACCTCACCACATTTTTTCCATCTTATACACTCCATTAGGTGTTATTTGATTGCAGTTTGTGATGCTGCGTAAGTGTCCCTTGTGTTTTTCCATTCCGTAACTAATGAAGACTGTGTTTGCACAGTGCACTGAAGTATCTTGTACAGCACTGATATTCGACTTTGAGAGATACATCAGGCTTGTAAGAGGGGGCTGTCTGGCCTGTCAGCACCCTCACTCATAAAATTAAGTAGAGGGCTTTGTCTGCTGTTGGAACTCTTTCAGATGTAACCAAAGCATTTTTTCATTTTAATTTCGGCTACTGGATGCTGTAAAATACATCTGGTGTTGAGTTGTTGTGTGCTAACCATGGACAAGAAATATGTCATTTCATTCAGAGCCAGCCTACTGCTACAACAGACACAGATCTTTTTGTAGCAATGACTCACAGGGTGTTTCCCAGCAGTGCAGGAGGACGTTTAAGGGATTTCTCTTCAGCTGACATTGTTTACATTCTGCACTCGCATGACAACATCAGCTAACTGTAACTTGTTACCTGGGAATGGAGAAAAGAAAGAAAAAGTATCAGTGGTTTACCTGAACTGGAGGTGTTTCTGTAATTGATTGTGATCATTATTAAATGAAAGCAAAACCTCTTTTTAGTCACACAACACTCTCTCTCTGATTTGTTTTTCTCACCCATAGAGTCGCATGAATGATCACTGGCGTGACTTATTGCCCACCATTGATAGCTCTCTGTGTAGATGTGTGGAAGCATGCACAGGCATGGCTTAATTCTGACTGTTGTGTGACTCAAGTTGGCATTTTTACTACAAAAAAAGGACAAGTTCTGTGACTCGAATTAAAATACCAAGGAAATGTAAGAATTTCAAAGTGGCTCGTTGTACTTGTATGACTGGTTTCCAGTAAAACTGTAGGCAGATTTTCACACTACCTTTGGAGCTATAGTAGGAGTGACACTTTGGTGACTCAAAGCACTTCTCTATAACTCCATTTTAAGCATGGCCATGACAATCGAAAGAACAATGTGTAGTAGTTCATATTTGGGTGAATGGCTGTGTGGTGGCAACTCCCTGCTCCTCCAGGGAGGTGAACGAAATCAAAATCCCCTAGACCACCACCTGAGCTTGACTTCATGCCTAAACTAACACTAAGCTCAATCATGACCTTAAGTAAAAATCACAAAATCTATTGGTTAAAACTGTGAAACCTAAAGTAAATCAATATCACTGCTTAGTCATGAAGTTTGAATTTAAAAAGGCAATAATAAAGAGCCAGTAAGAGGTTATTGATGGCTATGGTAATGAGGAACATGCCACCACTACATAACATTTGGCATAATGGCTTAATGAAGCTATAACTCAAAGGTTTATTACTGTAACTAAATCCTCGCTTGTGTAATGATTTCATAAAATCCAGGGTATGTGATAAGAATGAAATGACTGCAGCCTTCAGAGAATGCTCATATGCAAACCAACCAAAGCCAATGAATGGTTTATAATCAAGGTCTAATTGTGAAGAATATTCTCATGGGCTTCTTCAGAATTCCTTCCTAGAATCAAAGCAAAAAAGGGAGCTTAACCTGCTGAAGCGGCAGAGGGTTTCAGTTCTAGTAAGACCTGAAAATACAAGTGCAGATTTACAGTATTATAGCCAGGCAGTGCAGTAAAGCACATGAGAGAGGAGTGCTAACAGTAAGTCTGGAGGTTTGGCAGAAGAAAAGAACCAGCATGCCAGGAGAAGAGACTCAGAGGGAGGGATTTGCGGGCTGCGATGAGTCATAGCTTCTCCCTGGTTGGTTTTGATACCTGGCATCTGGAGATCATTGGCAACAGCTCCATAGAAACGAGCAGTTATGGAATTGTAAACAGACTGAGAGAGTGGAGAGATGAGCGGGAAAGTAGCTTTCACTGTTTGTCCGCAGTGGCCTCCAGAGCTCCAGCTGAGTAGTCAGCTCACTGTGTATATGGATATGTGCTAAGGCCATACAGGGAGACAAAATGACAGCACAGACACAGAATATAGTATTGAACTTCCAGCTGCACTCAGCAGTCAGTGAGGGTATTGTTTTTATTCATTTATTTCCTTTGTTTGTTTCTTTTTTCTGCAAAAGGTTCATTATTTTCTATACTGTGTCAGCAAGACTGTGAAATCTGACCCTTTTTTTGGGTCTGCCTTGCTCAAGAACAAAAGATAACTTTATCGCAGGAAATGTACATCGTGTACTTTTTGAGAGCAGTCTGAGTAGAACTCAATGGTTTAACTTCTGTAAACTCTCTTCTGTTGCACAATCTGTACTTAGACGACAATAGAACAGTTCCCTGGGGAATAAGGTTTTTTTTAATCACATTTATTTTCTTCCCCATGGGAACCCATAAATTATTTCAGTTCATGTCTCAACATCGCTTTACTGATCTCAAGTTCCGTGTGGATGTGTAAAAACACATGAAGTTGTCTTTGCGTGAGGAAAACATTAAGCTCCACCGCATGTCTGCTTGATGGTCTATCATTTCACTAGTTAGTTGGCTGAATAATAAGAAACCATAATACGCTTAATAAAAATCAGTACTTTTAGCCACTTGAGTTTCAAGGTCAAAGTATGCATCCTGCTGTTTTGTTGTATCTAATTGGTGGCAGCCATGCTTTTCCTGCCATGACGAATCAAACTGTGTGAGGAGAAAAGGGACTACTAAGTTAAATAGCTTAGCAGCTGTGCAAGGCGCTGAATATTTCAAACCCCCCCCACTCATCTCAGTGAGGGGAAGCACAGGTGTTGTTACTTATTTTGCCTGATTTGACATCTTCTTCGAACCAGAGGAAAAGGTATAGGCTGGGTTTGATTAGCATATTCGTGACTGTAACGTTCATTTTGGACATCTTTATGTTATTAGTATGTGAGGTTTGGTGACACAGATGGTTGACATCACGTTACATTGCATTTCCAGTATTAAATTAAAGAATTAAAGCCAGAATATGTGTGCAGGGCCTGTGCTACACAGAGTATAACCCTAACCTACTTGTACTGTAGTAGACTACAAATTTCAATGCAGCTACCCAATTCTACCAACATGTAAAATGCCCAACAAGAGGGGAAAACACCCTGGATCATGTGTATTCCAACATCAAGCACGCTTACAGAGCTGTAACCCTCCCCCACCTGGGCCGGTCAGACCACTTCTCCTTGCTCCTCATCCCAGCATACACCCCCCTTAGTCAGCAAACAAAGCCCATAAAGAGGACCATCACCACCTGGCCCGAGGACGCCCTCCCCCAACTGCAGGACTGCTTCGAACACACACAGTGGGATGCCTTCTACAATGAAGATCTGGCAACATTCACAGATTCAGTACTGTCCTACATCAAGTACTGTATTGGGAATGTCACTGTGAAAAAGCGCATCCGGGTGTTCCCGAACCAGAAACCCTGGATGACAAACCAGGTCCATATGCTCCTCCGGGCCCGTGACACAGCCTTCAGGTCAGGTGACAGGGCATTGTACAGCACCGCTCGAGCCAACCTGAGGAGGGGCATCAGGACTGCCAAAGCAGAATACAAGAGGAGAATAGAGGAACATCTCAACGACCCCAGACATGTGTGGAAGGGCATACAGACTATTACCAACTACAAAGGATGTCCTGTGACACCTGGGGACTTAGACGCGGGGCTGGCAGAGGAGCTGAACAGCTTTTTTTACCCGTTTTGAGTCTCAAGCTCAGCCACACCACTCCAACTACCACCACAACCCACACCAGCCTCTAGCAACCCCCCACTCACTCTTGAGGCACAGGATGTGAGGCGTGTGTTTTGCGCAGTGAACCCGAGGAAGGCTGCAGGTCCTGATGGAGTACCTGGGAAGGTGCTCAAGGCATGCGCCAAGCAGCTAGCACAGGTCTTCACT
>VVHJ01034686.1:0-11932 GCA_015107715.1 Tylochromis polylepis
AACCACTGTGCCGTGGCACATAGGTGTGCCGTGGAAAATTATCTGGTTCCACCTGATTAGTACTCTAAGCGACCGGCGTGAGTAACGGGCAGAAGAAATTACATTCTCTTCCACTAGAGGGCAGTACAACTACCTGCTCTAATTAAATGGGTTGCCAACTGCCAGTAAAACAGAAGAAGACGAAGAAGAAATTACATAATAGTCATGATGTGAGTGAGACAACGCAGCGTGTAATAGCAATAGATAAATATTTGAAAAGAAAAAGTAGTCAGTCTGACCTGGGTCCTGGAGAAAACTCCGACCCAGATGAAGGCCCTAGCATGAGTAAAGGTCAGAAGAAAGCAAAAAAGGTATACTGGGGACAAACCGAGTCAATTCCGCTATGCCTGGTGTGCGGGAAAAATTGTCAATATGCTTTTTGTGACATTTTTGTTTGGTGGTGTGCCGTGTGATTTTTCTAATGTGAAATATGTGCCGTGGGTCCAAAAGGCTGGGAAACACTGTAGTAGACAATTATCTGTTAGCAGTTTATATCAACTCTGCACTTTCACAACATGAAGACACTTATGTTCGCTGTCTGGATTTTATACTGTACCACTTACAGTCATCTAATATTTGCTCATGTGTTTTATTACTATGTTTAGTAAGTCATTTCAATTTCTGTCATTTCTTTCTTGATTTTGAACTTTTTTTACTTCTAATAGATTGTATTTTTACTTAACATTTGTATTAAAATGTATACTTGTATTACCTTATTGTATTCATTATAGGGTTTTTTTGGTTTGGTTTTGGGGTTTTTTTTCCACAGTCGTCATTCATAAAATGCTTTACAAACCCAAACATTACAGCTAACAGGTAGATTTTCCCGTTTGAGTGCAGCTAGCCAAACAACGTAGAGCCACTTACTGCTAAAGAGACAGAGAGAGAATTTAATGAGCAGCATTTAATGAAACCTTTCAAGAAAAACATGCACTGACTTTCTACAAAGCATATATGCTTTAACAGACACACTCGCATTTCATGCAACACTACACAATGTTTCATCTTGGTTACTGGAAGCCAAGATGTGGTCAACTGTCACAAGATTTTAATTAAACTCATTTAAACAGGAAACAGTCACAGACAAAGAGTCAAAGATATGCATATAGATCTAATGGAAAAATCGTGTGTTTGCACTCTTGCTGTAATAGTGGTGATCTTCTAATTGCTTTCATAAGTGGCAATATTCAAATATTAATATTATCAGGCTGTCCTAAAATACATACACACATTTGTGAATCACTCCTCACTGGCTAGGTACATCACCTAGTGCAATGTCATAAATGTGCATATGACAGACACGAGTCCATTCTTTTTCATTTCACATATTTTGTAACGCATAATTATTTATATTCATATTTAGAATCAGCCAGGACTGGTTAACCTCCAATATTTCCCACATATTGGGAGGAACACAAAACATATCACTCTGTGTTGGTGGAGGCTGCAAATGCACCACAGCTGGCATTTGCAACAGTTGATTTTGTGCTGTCTGCATCTTTGTGTTTATGAGTTTACTTTAACATAATTATAATATTAGACTCGCTCGCTCTCTCTCTCTCTCTCTCTCTCTCTCTCTCACACACACACACACACACACACACACACACACACACACACAAACACACCCATGATATAGCTATTTGTCACTTTAATGAACTAGAGAGTCAGAGAGTTTATCTGCCTGTTGTTGTGTTAACATTACAAAATACACACTGATAACCAAAATACACACATGTATAGGACACACTGCCAATAACATATGTCTCCCGAGTGCTGCAGAACTGTCTAACAACATTTACTGATAATGTCATTAGAGTCAGGAAGCGATGAAGGAGTGAGATTGAGAGTAAGAAAAATGAGACAAAGAGCTGAGTAACTAAACCAACCAACTAGGCAAAAATACCCCGCCCCACACAGCCAGTTTGCCATGCTATGTCTGAAGTATGGGACCACTGTCCCACTGTCGCAGGCCATTTGGTCCTGGTATAATCATTATAATAATTATAATAATTGTTAAGTCAAATCTGTTTTCTATGGGAGCTGGACTCCATTGGGATTGCCATTTGTCATCAATTCTATTCATAACATTCATGGAAAAGAATTTCTAGCCACAGCCAAGTCGGAGAGGGTTTCCACTTTGGGGGCCTCAGGGTTTCATCGCTGGTCTTAGCTGATCATGTGGTTCTTTTGATTTCGGGCAGTGACCTCCAGCTTCCATGAAAGTAGTTTTCAGCATAGTGTGAAGCAGCTACAACACCCTGGACATCAGCTAAAAAAGGTGCCCACTGCTAAGCGGTCCTGTACATCGCCTGGGTGAGGGGTTTCAGGCATGGGAGAGGGAAGGATGCACATCTCTGTGACCCAGAGTTTTGACAGACTTAAGCAACTGTTTACTTAAGATTATGTTTTAATTATTTAGACAAAAATTTAATTTAAAAAATGTTTTTCAAAAGTAAAATAATGTAAAAAACAAAAAATGTTAAATGTTGTTTCGATTAAAAACAGGCTCCTCAGATCAACAAGAAATTAGAGAGAAAACAAAAGCATGAAGAACTTCTTTGAGATCAGATTTTAAAAGCAGTGAATGTTGTAATTTGGTGCTCTGTAAATAAAATTCAATTCAGTTCAATTCATTTGAAGCGTTGTGAGTCACGTACACCACATGACAAATTGTGGAAATCTCACAGGGACCAAAGAAAGAAAATACAAATATAAAACTCACATTCAGAAGTTTGAACTAATCTGTCATAGTGTCTTCAGTCAATATTACTAACAGATGGAGGATGTTTTTCCTCCTTTCACTGAGAGCAAATGTTTTTATTGTCATTATTTTTTATTTGTGTGTGTAAAGTCGGATGCTGTAGATTGATATAAAGTCTGGATGTGCAGCAAAAAATATAAAAGGCCAGTGAACTGATTTTTCATTTACTAAAAAGGCCTTTAATAACTGTACAGGAAGGAGAACATTTGAAACTGTGAAACAGAAAAGGCATATCTGCTAAGGGCCAACGTAATTATAAGCTTTTTAACTTGACACCTTCTTTCCAGTAAGAAGTTAAAAATCTAACAAGGTAAAAGTGATACGGTCTTTATTAAATCAATATTTTGTGCAGCAGCACAAGTTTAAAACTCTGTACAAAGTGTAAAGCCATAATTTGCAGTATGAAACATGCTCAGCTCTGTCTCATATTCTGCATTGTGCTGGTTTTTTCTTATTTGTTCAACAGAAAGTAAGATATCAACAAAATAAGGCCACAGTAAATTATTTGAAATGCTGTTCTTGCCAGACTGTGATTAGCTGATACGTTTTCTTTCAACCAAAGTTTGAGTCAGAAAAATGCTAGAAAGTCTCACTGATCTGTACAACTGATTCTTTGTAGAGTTATGATTCTCTTGTGTTGGACCCAGCTGAACACTCTTCTCTTTTGTTCTGCTCGGAGAGTTTGCAGCCTTGTTGACTTTGATTTATGATCCGCTAAATATTCACCACATTTATATAACTAAGCCCTATGCTAATACGCCGAAGCACATATTGAAATGTATGCTTTCAGACACATATTTTATATTCTACACAGCATCAAAGCTGACCCAAAACACACATAGGCTCAAATCTACACTTTCAAAGATCTTTAGTACACATACTCAATCAATAAGCTTACCCTTTGCCTACGGGCACAGATTTATCACAAGTTAATTTTTTATATTAAAAGACAATTGAAAATAAACATTGTGTCTCCCTCACATGTTTTGTCTTGCCTACTGTAATTTAACTACAGGAACATCAGATCTGAGTAGCAGCGTAAACAGTAAGGGTTTTAACAGGAAAGTCCTGATTAACTACATTAACCTCCTAAGACCCGAACGCTTTCAAGGCATGCATTTTTAATTACTCTTTGCTATTTGAGCTGATTGGGACCTGATGAATGTAAAAACAAAGAATCATCTTTTTACCTGATGTAGTGTCTGAGAAAAATGATATCCACATATGAGGACATTTGTTTTAAATTTCAACAGAACAGTGGCAGTATAATGTCCTCATAAGTGGATATCAGGCCCCTTTAGTATTGTGGTTGAGACAACCCAAAATGTGATGTCCACATATGTGGACGTCAGGTCCTAGGGGGTTAATACAGTCATACAGTCATTTAACTGAAAATGCATTATATTTGGTTACAAGTTACTATATTTCATACATTTCTTGACGTTTATATTAACAGAATATACTTTGATTTGAATAGTATTTTATGGGTTTGATTAGATTATAAAGAAAGTAATATTTGTACTAGCAATACTAGTTTATGGAAAATAATGATGGGCTACAGTTATATAAAAGGGATGATTACAATTATGCATTAGCTATTTTTGTTAGATAACTGAATGAAAGAAAACTGTCCAAACTGCACTAATACTAACACATAATAAATATGTGCAGTAGTGACTCAAATGAGCAGATGTTAAAACCAACCTAGCAAGCACCTGTCTGTCACTAAACATGATGACTTACGTACTAATGCATAAATTTTACATGACTTAATTTATTAATTATATTAATAAGTTGCGCAGATGAGGTCAACTTTAGAGTGTAAAACCTGATCCTGTTGGGTAAACCTATGAGGTAACCCCATTCTGAAATTCTGATTTATTTTTGTGCTTTTTAGTTGGTTTATTGGAATTAAGCCTCGTGACCTAGGATTTTGAAACACTCATTCATCCTGCTTTTGTTTTTGTTTTTTATTCTGAAAACATTTTTATTATTAAAAAACTGTGTGCTGGATCAAAGTCATTCAGAATTGTGTTATAATGTTCAGTTTGACTTCATGGTACAAGTACTTCCTCACAGATCATCACAGTGATAAGAACTGTGTCTATCTGGCACTATAATGAACGTGTAGCACCTGGGTTCAGATTTAGTAGGGAACAGAATTGCCTTTGATATTGAAGGATTTGATATCAACCGCTCTGAAATTTTTCACAAGAGGCTTTTAGCTTGTTTAGAAAAATAACTAATTCAGGTGAAAATTTCCAGGATCAAGCTGACAACTGGCTCCTGAATATATGGCAGTAATATACAGCTAAATAAGAACATATTTCCCTCAGGAGTTACTAAAGAACAAGGCAGAGCCTAAATGAGGTGAAGAATAAATACCTCAAAAGAACACTACAGCTGCTCTATCTAGTGACTGTTTAAAATAGACAAGTGGTTTCTGTATATATAGACATAAAATCTAATTATTGCATGATGCTGGCCCCAAATGGTCAAAAATATTTCAAAGTAAGATTTGCTTAGTTTCGCAGCATAATGAAGGAGTAATGCAATTTTTACTGTGTGCACAAACATGACAGCTACCAGTATGAACCACCATGTTGATATCTGAAGTTGAACACTTACTGAAAGTGTGCCATTTATTTTTTTAGTGCAAACCTCAGACATATTTTATACCTAAACTATCACCTTCGTCATCAAAACTTTAAGAACTCCTTATCTAAATTGCACTCATGTAGTTTCCAACAAAGATTGCTACATTTACCACAACTATTTCAATATGAAGTGGATGAAGAAGTGTTGCAATATATGCCAGAAAGATAACTGTAACTTTGTTTATTAAACCATGCCCTTAAGCTTGAAGAGCTGAGTGCCCAAAGGACAAAACTGGAGATGTTATTTTGGAACAGAGAAGATGAAATCAGTGACCCAGGTTTTCCTGCTTTTGCTTTCAGTCTACTGGAATGTTTATACTGACCCAAATACATGCAAATGATTTAATGGAAGTGTTTGGGCGATGAATATATTACACAGCTACTGTAACAGCTACTACCAAGGGACTTTTCTGAGATATTGCCCTTCTTCTCTGCAAAATCTGCTGAATGCACACAAAATTGAATTTTACAACTGACACAGCAGAACAGCCATTGATTGGCTATTAAAGGCTGGATGCAAATTAACTGCTTTATGTCGTAACCGACAGGAAGGGCATGAGCGCCCTCCATTTCATTCAGTTTTTCTGTTATGCAGCATTAAACTTTACATTTTGCAAAATCATTCGTAACACTGACACTGAATATTAACAAACTCAAAATAAATTATTTGGAAATACTGGCCTAATAGCAAATGTACTTTGAACATTTGCCGCATACGCTTGTGTTAATGCACGAATGTATGCAGACATAGCGCTTAGACATTAGAGAGCATTTTTTGCTTTTATTTAACCTTTTATTAGAAAATCTATTGCAAAACCACTAAAAAATTATACCAGCTGCATTTAGATTAGTTGCTCATTGTCTATGGCATAACAACAACTGCATAAACAAACCCAGAAGCAGAAAAGGAGTAGATATGGCAAGAAAAGACTGAATTTTTAACAGTGCATCTAGCTAGTGAACAGTTATTCTGCGCTTATCGTTCGGTGCACACTATCAGTGTTGCTGCTTTATGAGTGAAACAGGAAAGTCCTGCAGTGCTGCACAACAAGTGTCTTTGCAGCAGTGCCTGTTGTAATAGCGTTTTGAATCGATAGAGGGCCAAACGTTATCTGGTGTTGTTTTAAATATATGTATTTCACTAACAAGCCAGGTTTTTCAGTGGCATGGAGTACTGGCCCAGTACATAGTTACACAGTACTTACTGGTTTACAAAAGAGTAACTGACATGTAATTGCGTCCTGGAGAAACGAATCTGTTTCTTCACTACTTAATGCATCATTGTTGCGTTACTTATAAACACAGCCTGTTGTCTGTTGACTGGGTTGTTATCAGCTGTGGATGTTTGCTTTAGGTGTGCATGCCACTTGGAATTTGTCATCTTTTTTCCCCTTTTGTGCAGGGAAATTGGCTGGATTAAAGTAAGTCGTTCTAAATTTTAACTTCTCCTGGGAACCTGTACAGATACCCTTAGTTCCTCTGAATTCGTGACTCAACTCTATACATATAACTAGGAGGCAAGTTGGGAGATGAAGAATCCCTAAAATGCCCCTTTGATGAGTTTGTATTCAGAGCCCAAAAGTTTTGGGGTTTTCTTGTTTTGTCTTTTCCTGACAGCTATTGTTGTTACAAAAGAGTTATTAGCTGCAGTCCTTGTACTGCAGATGAGAACTAGCTCAGCTGTTACTCAAGCCAGTCAGGAAACAGCAAGGAAAGATGACAGTAACACAAGATTGCTTGTTTTGTTGTGTTTAAGTCAAATAAACACGGATTCACACCTCGGTGGATGTTATCACCACTCAATGTGTACCACTGTCAAGTGCAAACATCGACTGCTGTGGCAACCTGGATCAACTTTATCACGGTTCTTATTTCCTTTGCAGGGCTTTTGCAACAGAAAAACCATAGCTTAAAAGCTCTGTTAAAGAAAGATGAAGATCACAGCTAAACCTGTTCTGTCACATGCTCTGTTAAAAAGGCATTAAGTCTGTTATGTGATTTGAATTACTTAAAGTTAACTACAACTGACTCACCATTCTTCATACAAGAGTCAAACTTTGTCTTTCTGGACTGAATGTGTTTTCCAAACATTTCAGCCCATTTGTTTGTAAAAGAAAAGTGTGAAATTCCCATCACAGTGGCACAGCAAAGTTCAAAGACACACCAGCTGTCGAATGATTGCTGTGCTGTTATTGCCATCATGGTTGTGCTGCCAATAGCTGAAAAGTGAACAATTTGATGATGAGAGTTCGTGAGAGGGATTCATCTATGCCAACTTTTATTGCAGTGTAATGAAACATTAACTTTAAAAACACACAAAAATGTGCACTACCTTTTCTAGTCATCAGTTTGGACACATTAACTCTTCAATTCCCAGATGCAGCGTAATTTACAAGAGAACGAAAACACGCACACGTCATATCATTCTTTCATATGCAACATTTCAAGTCCCAATAAAGCAGCTTTGAACCCAGCGATTAAATAAATTCTGAAGACGGAGAGAAAAGAGACATTACTTGATCTGAAAAACCGAGTGTGAGAGTCACGTCATTTTTCTAATCTGTGCTAATGTGCATTTGTCTAACTCTGTCCTTGAAAGTGTGTAAGCCCTGAAATGAGCACACACAAGCACAAATTCTCCCTTTCATACATGTTTTTGCACAGTTTGTGATTCATTTTGGAGCCCCCCCCCCCAGCACACGGTTATCATTTTAGTATCACACTCTCAGTTAACTGTGGAGTAACTCAGATGATCTTCCAGGCAGGAAGACGGCAGCACAATAGATTGAAGTGTTGTCAGAATTTAATGCCATTTTGTTACTTTTTGCTGTACTTAAATGTGACCAATACAAAATAAAATTTTGATTGCTCACTTCATAACTGTCCTGCAGTATTGTAGGACAATAATAATAATATTAAGAAGAAGAAGAAGAAAGACTGATTAGAGGACTACATGGATATTTATTATGAGCAGGCATCGTATTATGTTTTAATACAAATGGGTCCACCAACAAGTATCACTGAAAAGTCTGAGCAATTAGGCTTACAAAGTCAGTCATGATGAATTTTTCATCATTATTGTTTGGATCCTTTGGCTCTTCCCTGTATGGTTTATGTTTTTTAAAATTATGTATTTATCCTGTGCTGAATCTTATCCGAAACCACAAATGATTGGTGTCCATTGTGGCCATTCTGGCCATCTATGCAGAGAGAGGAATTATAGGACTGCTAGGAAAGAAAGGAATAAGGGATGACATCAAGGTCAAGGACAGGTTGTTAGGAAACGAGCAGAGTGGTGTACTGAGAATCTGAACAATGTTACACTAGTCTCCTTAACACGACACCAGACTGCCGTGTGGAATCTACAGTATTTGGAGAATTCAGACAGCTCTTATTATGGCACTCAGTTGCAAACCTTTCTCACACAAGCAAACTGCATGTTTCCCATGTGCACTGGTGCCACAGCTAAGTTGAATACTGATTGATAGAAATGTTGGCTTGAACAGCAGGAATCACCATAAAGAGGGAAAAGTGTAAAAAAAAACAAACGTTTGGTTTCGTTCCACCTATGGCCAATTTAGGATGATCAGTTAACCTAGCATGCATTTCTTTGGACTGTGGGAGGAGGCTGGAGTGCCTGGAGAGAACCAACATAGGGAGAACACACAAGATTCACAACAAGGTGGTTCAGATTAAAACCCAGGACCCTCTTCCTGTGAGGCAATGGTGGTAACCACCATTCAGTCCGACCCTTATCATTGTTCTTGACCTACATCCGTCTGTAGACAAACAACATTGGTGACCTTCATCAATATGGAACAAACAGATTTATTTATCTATTTACTGACATAAACAGTGGACACATTTTTACAAGAATCTACCAGCAAACATAAAACCCCAAAAACCCACTTGTTTTTTTGGGGGGGTTTTTTTTTTAAATCTGGTCTGTGCCTGAGTTAGTCCCAATTTTTGATTTAGGCTGACAAGATAGCTATTTGAACAGAAATCTGGCTTCATGTAGCTGTAGCGCCAAAGGGGGATCTCACGCCGTCATATTAGATGATATAAGAGACGCACGTTAGCAGCAGGAGGAGGTTAGGCTGGAAAGGAAGCTGGGTGGAGACGAGTGATTGATAGAATGGACTGAGGGTAAATTCAGGTGAGACGAGGATACATGAAAGACTGTGAGAGCTGGTAGCTAATGATGAGAAAACATTTTACCGGTTGCCAGCAGCAAAGTGCAGTCAAGTGGTGGAAGAAAAGGAGATTAATGATAAGGGAAGGCAGACTAAGAAACTTAAAGGAGCCAAGATATATTTTTGAACATGCTATGGTTACTTAGAGGTAATTAAGGAGAAAAAGACAGGTGATGTCAGGGGGCTGGGTCTGTGACGCAGCAGTTTGAGTTTATTTTGTAGTTTTGAGTTTCTTATGTTAAGTTATGATAACAAATTCTTTAGTCGAGGTTCATGCTGGTTTTTGTTCCATCCAGGTCTCATTGGTTATGTGTCTTTTCTGTTCTCAGTGAGTCTGTCTTGTCTTCTATGTTTAACTGTTATGTCCGTGCCCTCGTTTCCCTTATCTGTTTTCCGGGCCTCCCCTGTCCATGTGTTTCATGTCTGTGTCTCCACGGTGTCAAGCTCGTGTTAGCATGTCTATGTCTCTCCATGTTTCCCGTTTTATTCTGAAAGTCTTGTTTCTATGTTCAATGTGTTTAGTTTTACTTTTCCCCTGTGGCGTCATTATGTTCATTTGTGTCAGCTGTGTCTCCTCAGGTGTTTCCACTTCCCTCATTACCCTTCTGTGTATTTAGTCTGTGTGTTTTCATTCAGTCTTTGTCAGGTTGTCTGTGTTCCTCTCACCGTGTCATGGCAAGTGGCGGTATTTCATAATTCAGCTCAGGTCATGCTCATGTTTTTTTTCCCCCCTCTCATAGTTTCTCGCATGCTCCTGCCCTGAATCATGTTCATGTCTTTCGTCACAGTTATCACAGTTTAGTTTTTTTCCAGTTTAGGTTTTAGTTTAGTATTTCGTTCCTGTTCGCTTTTTGCTTTATTTTATATTCGTGTTTTATCAGCCATAATAAACAGCTCGCCTTTTGTTAACCCTTAGTTCGTTCTCCTGTGTCTGCTTTTTCGGTAAGTTTCCTTAAACACACCGGCATACCCCGCCGTGACAGGTGAACAAAATGAGATGACAGAGACAGGGACAGAGGTATGAAAAGGTAGGAGGATTAAGAGAAGATAACTGGAGGGGCAGAGGGGAGTGTGTGAGGTTCAGCTTGGAGGTAAGGAGGGGTTTTTTTGGAAGATACGTAAGATGAAGAATCCGTTAAGGGGAGAGGGAACGACAAGATGATGAAGTGGCAAGGAGGATTTAATGAAAGAAAACAGAATGAGAAAATAAGAGAGGGAAGATGGGGTGGATTAGCCAGTAAAGCAAGCACTGAGCCGATTTCCAGCTGATGGATCTCGTCTATAGCTCTAACACCTACATGCATTTACACACACACACACATACACACGTACGTTCTCTCACATCACCTGAGGGGGAGGGGGTAGAAAAGGGAAATTAAGTGGAGCTGTTTCTACCCAGAGGGCCCTTTTTTATCTTCTATGGAACATCAATTCAGACACAACAGGCCACAGGGAAGACATGTCTGTGAGTGAATGTGTGTGTCTGAGAAAACAAGTGCTGTTTGTGAAGACAGGAGAGGAAGATGACAAGATTCCTCACATAAAACTATGCATGACAAAAATGACTTATTTCTTTGTGATAACTTGATATACTTGATATTGCATTTATTTAAGATGTTTGCTTATTAAAAAAACAACAACAATTGAACACTGGCTCCATGTAAATGCTTTTGTTTGTGTAAATTGTTGTTTTTAACGGTTAAAGTGCATCACTGTACGTGTATATAATATCAGCGGTTTTCGTACAAAGCACAGATCTCCAGCAATGTGACTGATGGCTTTTTTTCAATCATCCAACTACACAGACCTATGTGGAGGGGGGGTGAACAGACATGCTAAATGCTCTGGCGTCTTCACTGTTACACTAATGCCTAAGAAGACCCACATATTGTGGACACACACACACACACACAGAGAGAGAATACACATTAAACCTGTCATGAGACACCATTTATTTCAATTAAATGTCCAGATTGTGAATTCACTCTTTCCCTCGCTCACACACATAGTCACAGGATCTATTCAACCTGCCTCTTCACTGGACTTCTACTATAGCCTTGTTAGTGCAGAAAATCTACCCAGTGAAAAAAGGACATCTAATATTGCAAAAATTAAATTAAAAACGTATCAATTGGGACAATTTAAGCTTAGCTGAAATAATACTAGTCACTTGAAAAAGCATGCAGACCTTGCCTTTTTTTAACTTCCATATCATGCCGCTATTCTGTCTCATGAAATCTGGTGGATTTAGGTTGCTCTGTGGTGCCAGGTGGACA
>VVHJ01034688.1:4694-21228 GCA_015107715.1 Tylochromis polylepis
GATTATGCATGCATCTATGAGTTCTCCATAAGCACCACAAAATAAGACTGTTTGAAAAAAAAATTAACAATTTGTGCGTATTTTTCCAAAAACTGTGAGGTAACATTTCAGGTGCCAAACACATCTGTGAGTGTTTTAGATGACACTGGACAGAGCAGGCGATTATTATTTTGGCTTGTTTTATTATGTGTTATAATATTTCATTAACACTTTCAACACAACTATATGATTGAAGTGGAGACTTTCAGATTCCATTCAAAGGGTTTGACCAAGGTACAGCATTAACTAGGTGTTCAAAAGAAACTGGACAAACTAACATAATGTTAAATGTAAGGATTATTTTAAAGACTTGACGACTGCTGGAAGTCTAGTACCCATGGACCGCACCAAATGGTGAGTTTCCTCCCTTTAGATGCATGCCTTGTTGGGTTAAAATCAGGTGAATGACTTGGCCCTAAGGCAATATCCAATTTCTTTGCCTTGAGAAACTCTTAGGTCACTTTTGCAGTATGCTCTGGGTCATTATCCATTTGCACTGTGAAGCCTTCTCCAATCAGCCTTGCAGTATGTGGCTGAATCTGAGCAGAGCCTTGTACACTTTACAATTGGTCCTGCTGCTTCTGTCAGCAGTGACATCTTCAATAAACACTTATAACCTAATTCCACTGACAGTAATACATGCCGATGCTATAACATCACCACCACTATGTCTGAAAATGATGTGGAATGCTTCAGATCATTAGCTGTTTCTCTCCTTCACCATACTTCTCTCTTCCCATCATTCCAGTGCAAGTTCACCTGGATTTTTCTGTCCAAAGATTTTTCTCCCATAACTGATAAGTCTCTTTTAGATATTATATCTTAACTTTTTAGATGTTTTTCTTAACCGAGGAAAGAATTATGCAATCATCCACATTAACCACTATCATCCATAGTCTTGCAGGACTCTTGATGTTACATTCCTACATTCTGACCACTCAGCTGAAGATTTTACCATCTATCTGATAGGTTTATTATTTTTTTGTTTTTTTCTTTTTCAGCCTAATGATGGCCTCCCTCACTGGCATGTCTTTGGGCCTCATAGTGAAAGTTCAAGTAAAAAGCTACAAAATACAAGTTAAACACTTGCAATCAACTCCTGATATTTTATCTGCTTAATTTGTCATGGAATAATGATGGAACAGGGCTCGCCTTGTTATGAAATTACTTGTTAAATGTCCAATTATTTTTGCTCCTAAACAGTTAACGTACTACTTTAGTTAAACATTTTGAATTAAAACTGAAAGTCTGCACTTTAGTCACATCTTGATTGGTTGATTTAAACCACTGTGGTGGTGTACAGAGGCAAAATTTATAAAAATGTCTATTTCCCCTAACAAATTATGTATCTAACTATATTTCAGAAACAGCGAGGAGTGCAAACAAAAATCAATTTCACATCTCTGTGTGGTTACCACCGTCTTACATTTCCACTAACACATTTCAGTCTTTGATAGGCTGTCACAAAACAAACCTGAATAATGAAGCACAACAGCGTAAACAACACATAAACATCATAGAACCAGGCCACTAACTGATTTATCAAAGATGAAAACGAATCAAAAAGCCAGTGGAAAGCGAGGACAGTTGGTCACACTTTTCCTTTTGAAGTCATATGCCTAGAGCTTGCTGTATCCCTCACCTCACACCTATGAGATTCAGCAGTAAGGAGTGACTCAGTAAGTCAGTCACTCGGTTCAAGTCTTAATTCTTTTTGCCTGGTAGCCATAAGAAGGCAACGTGTAAAACTAAAACTGCAGAGTCATAGCCAGTAAATGTTTCATTAAGTTTGTATTGGCCTGTTAGAAGCTTACATGTTTATGTTATAAGTGATGCACAAAGCATAGACCCATATACTGCGCCAGGAGGGGAATCTCCTGGTCATTTATTCTAATTTGAACTGAATTTACATTTGTGAACACATCTGTCACACAGCCAGCATTAAGGAGTAGCCTGTATTACTGAACTAAGATTGCCCGCCATCACTATAACTGTTACGTATGTGGGTCAAAAGCTTTTTGATTTTAAGTAAGCGTGGAAATTCCCTTACGTCTTATTTCACTCCAGTTGGAAGACTGTTCCATCAATGAATCTATGCAATTTTGAAGTGGGCTGCTATAGACCTACAGAATTCTGAATAAATACTGTGGTGAATCAAAGGTATGGCAAAATAATATGAATAGTGCAATTACTGGTATAATGTATAATTGTTTTATTTATCATTTAAAAAATTGTAGTGCATTTAATTGCTTCTCATTGATAAAAAAGCTTCATGTTTACACTTGTTTCGACTCTCTGCCACCACAATGTCATTAAATAGCAGTGCAGTCATGCTTTTTTTCCACAGTGAAGGTGAAGAAACGAAGAAACGATGGCATGTTTAGGAGATCACCAACAGAATTCTAAGTTCCTAAAAATTTTTAGTAATAAATGACAACCCACAGAAGAAAAATGTGTTTGAAAATACTATCCCTTAAGCCACAGCTGTCTGCATGAGAATCCAGTGCTGTGCCATGCGAATTCAAAATCATTGCCACCCGTAATACTGCCATCCACCGCCAAATAGATTCACTGCCTTCAGTTTTTCACCACAACATAAATAACCAATTCAAATACATTTGTCAAATGTATCAAAGTCTGAGGTTCCTGTTAGAGTAGCATTATTAAATTACCTAATTTCAAGTCAGGGACTTGGTTGCACTATATAAATCACATACATACATTTATTTACATTTACTAAAATTCAGGCTTCCACCAAGGACTTTCTTGATATTTAGAAATAAGAAATCATGCTATTTTTGCTGTGCATTAACTGAAAACAAATGCGTATATTACTTCTTCCTTTATTCTTTATTGTTTTCCTCATTGTTTCCTGGTACTTGTTTTTTATCCACCCATTTGCTTCCGCTTATCCTTATCAGTATTGTGTGGGTGGACTGGAGCCTATCCCAGTTTTTATATTTTATTTATTTTTTATCGTTACCTTTTATTTCTGTTGGTTATAACATTTGGTACTATAGCTGTAACCACTTTTACAGTAACTTTGCTGCTGTATTCATAAATGCACAAGCACCTGACACTTCACAGCTGTACTTGATGTTCACTTGCTGTTTGCTTCTTTACTGACAAATCTCAGGCAGCACATAAATAGTGATGTTGTCTATTTTGCTGATAATTCATGTTATAGACAAACACAAGTATGAACTGCCATGTTAAAAAAATCAGAACAAAATTCAGAGAACATTTTCACAAATGATAGGAAGAAAAGTATCATACCCCCTGCCAGGATCTGTTGCTCCAGTTCAGCCATCTGTTTCCTGTAGGCCCTCAGCGCTGCCTCCTTAAATGTGGGCCGAATACGCTTCTTAGGTGGAGCCTCTATTGGTTTTTCTTCTGGAAGATTTTTGTTTTCATCCTCACGCTTTTGTTCAACTTTTTCTGACACCTCCGCAACCTCTTCAGTTATTTCTGCCACCTCTTCTAGCTCCTCATCACCTTCTTCCATCTCCTCTGTCACATCATTTCCCTCAGTCTCATCCGGTTCTTCTACATCTACATATTCTACCATGGCATCATATTCAGCAGTGTCCTCAGTCAGTTGGGTTTCATAATCCTCGCTGTACTCTTCATCATACTGCTCATCTAAACTGCAATCATACTCCAGAACACATGTCTCTTTACTGGCTTCATTGTCACCTGGGGCTTCCAACTCTTGCGAAGCTTCCAAATCCTGAGAGGCATCAGTGTCTGGAGTGGCTTCAATGTCTTCAGACACATCATAGTCCTGAGAAGTCTCACACTCCTGAACAGGCTCATCAGGCTCCTCTGTCTCAGTAGTATTAGTTCTGTTCTCCAGGTTAGCTAGTACTTGCTCCATTACTTCAACATAGTGGGTCTCACTGTCCACGGGTTGTTCCTCGGCTTCTGTTTTATCTTCCTCTGCTTTGAAGAAGACAGGCTCTCTCTGGATATCTGAGTCAACTGTAATACTAGAATTATTGGTAGTGGAACCAGATAGTGTGCGGAATCGCCCCATAAATGAAGACGAGGGGTTTGAGGTCTCCTCAGGTGGAGCAGGGGTAGTCTGAGAGCCAGATTTCCATACAACCTCAAGAGCTGACTTAGCTCTCTGTAGGGTAGAACCGAAGCCAAATCCAAAGGACTTTTCACTGAGATCTATGCTGAGCCTACTGCTCCAAGACTTGGGAACTTCCTCAACCTTCTCTGTTCGAATCTCACTCTGGCTGCGATACATAGATGTAGACTTACTCTGGGTCTGGTGAAAGCTATGATTAACATCCAGTTCGGGGAATTTTTCTTTAGGAATTGTTTTGGGGATATCTTTAGAGTCTTCTTTAGAGGCTACTTTTGGTGCTACTTTAGGGGCTTCTCCTGGGGCTGGTTTGGGGGTTTCTTTGGGGGTTATTTTAGGGCTCTCTTTCGGGACTACTTTTGGGGACTCTTTAGCTGGAATCATACTAACTTCTTTAGTTGGTATTTTAGCAGTTTCCTTAGGAGCTACTTTATGCACCTCTTTGGGGGCCTCTTTTGGGGAAGGTTTTGAAGCTTCTTTGGTAACTTCTTTAGGAGTAATTTTCAGACCTTCTTTAGGGACAACTTGTGGAAGTTCTTTAGCAATGACTTTAGGGGATTCCTTGGGAGATTCCTTAGGGGACTCTTTAGGAGTCGAGACAGGGGTCAAAACAGGGGTGTCGATTGGGGTTATTTTAGGGCTCTCTTTAGGGGACTCTTTAGGACTTTCTTTAGGAGTCAATATGGGGCTATCTTTGGTGGTCACTTTAGAAGTGACTTTAACAATCTCACTAGGACTTGCCTTAGATGCCACTTTAGATACCTCTTTGACTGTGGGCTTTGTTGAGTCTTTAAGTGTGAGTTTAGCACTGTCTTTAGAGATAGCTTGACAGGATTCCTTAGCTGCTGATTTTGAAATCTCTTTAGGCAACTCTTTAGGAGCCGCTTTAGAGGTCACTTTAGGTGAAACCTTAGCAGATACCTTGGGACTTTCCTTTAGCAATATTTTTGAGTTGTCCTCTTTTGTAGCCACTTTAGTTTGTTTATGTGTCACTTTAGCAGTGGCCTTAGGGGAATCTTTAGGGGAAGATGCTACTTTCGTGCTTTCTTTTGTAATAATCTTACATGGTTCCTTAGATTGACGAGCAGATGACTTGACAGTCTCACGTTCCGCGATAGGAGGAATAATGTGGGTCGTTATCGGTGGTAGGGAAGATTCCCTGTCAAGCATCATAAATTCCTCATCTCCTTCAAACTGTAAATCTACCTCCTGACATTTAGTGATGTTCTCTGGAAAACCAGGAATTGTTGATGGGTCAAATGGACTGCTAACCTCTATGGAGGCTTCTAAGCCAGAGTCAGCACCCTGCTCCAAATGATGCCAGTCTTTCCACGGTGACAGATCACCTTGCAGAGAAAGCTGAGAGCCACTGTAGTGACTTCTATCCCTTGACATACAGACAAGTCCATTGCTAACTCCGCTGTCAATAGTTTCCGTAGTTTCGACCTCGTTATGTTCATAAGCTTGATTATCGTGGCTAACAGCATGACTGGGGCTAGCGTACCAGGAGGAAGCCATGTCTTCCTGTTTTCTTTGCCACAGTTCCTGATCTGAGGAGGACAGCAGGGAGCAGCCATTTGCCCGTGTAAAGTACTGACTCTCTGAAAAGTCTTCTGAGTATGACTGGCAAAGTTTTGAGCAGTCAGACTCAGAGCGGCTGAGTTTTGGAGTGGAGTAGTCACTCTGGGAAAGCCAACCAGGGGTCAGGTCAGAATAGTAAGCCTTTGCATGCTTTTCTGGATCATAGTAAGGGTCATCAGCATAGTGAACTGTGCCTGAGTAGCCAGCCTCATCTCCTGGCCGGGTATGATCATGGGACCGCCTCTTCTCTGATTTGCTCTTGTGAACAGGCTTTGAAATCACCATTGCATATTTATTTCTGCTTAATTCATCCAGTTCTTTGTCGCTGTCCATTGAGTCCCAGTCATCACTCTCCACAACTTTATCCTTTCCTGAGATCTTTATATCCATGCTTTCATAGGTTTGAGAGGAAGACATTTTGTCTTTTCTCTCTTTTCCATCATGGGTTAAGCTATCAGTAGACACAGTAATGCCAGTTCCTTTAAGTTTATAGCACTTTTTTAAGACTACATCTCTATCTTGGGGTGTTGCAAAAATAACAATAATAGGGCGGGGTTTAGCATTAGAACATTCTCTTTGTTGCCCTAATCTATGAGCAAGTTCAATTTTAATTGTTTTATGAGCGTCAACAAAACCCATTTTGTCTTTTATTATTTTATAAATTAGACTCTCTGTTTTCTCTGACTTTTCTTCAGGAACATTGAGGAATCGCAAGGTGGAATTATTGGCCTGGTGACTAATTTGTTTTATGTAGTCATGGATATCACGTGTTTCCCTTCTTGACTGGACAAATCCAGAGCGAAGCTGTTCAATCTCACTCTGAACTACTTCCACACTGCTGGAGATCTCATCAATTGAGCTTTTAAGGGCATTTACATGGCCACGAAGCTCAGATAGTTCTGTCTCTATCTGGCTGATCCCCTGCAGCTCCTTAAAGATCATTTCCATTACATCCTGGGTTTGACTGATGCAACCTGTTGAGGATGAGCCAGGCTCCAGGGTTGAGCTCTTTTGTTGCCGTCCAGCACGGTCCAAGGATTTGCTCCGAATGCCTAGAGTTTTTCTCCAATTGCTCACCTCGGAGTCTGAGGAGACACATTCCTGGCTCTTTTTCCATTTTCTTAACTTGCGCAGAGCTCCCAACCTAAGTGTGTGTAGACTGGAGCGCTCCCCTCTTTCACCTTCGGAGCTACCATCTGAGGGAGCCAAACTGATGAGGCTCTTCCTGTTTCGTCTTACTGGCATAGTGTGCGATTTATGCTCATCCAGTCTCCGGATGGGTTTTGTGTCACTCAAGGAGTCAGAGTAACTACTGTCAATCGAAAGAACCTCGGGAAAGATGCTTTCATTATTATTCAAAAAAAGAGAACTTTTTGGGAGTCCATTTGCTATAGCTACACGATAACTGAAAGTGGGTGACAGAGATGAACAGTCGTTCTTTCCGTCGTCTTCTTCAAGCGAAATGTTACGTGCTGAAGAGCATTTGGAAATCTTTTTAACGGTAGTCTTCAGTGTGGTAGAGAGAGTTAGATTGTGTACTTGCAAATCAGTGGTCAATTTAGGCTCTTTATTTTCACTTCTCTCTTTCTTCTTTATTGGGTTTGCCAATTTCTTTGTAAACATTCCTTTGCAAATCTTTTCAATGTAGGCTGATATAGTTTTGATTAGGGCAGAAACCATGGATGGCAATCCTGTGGACTTTTTTTTATCATCTAGTGAAAGGAGAAGTTGGCTGGGAATACAGCGTCAGCGAGCCAAGCACAATCAACCTGTGCTTGACAGTAGGAGCCCAGCTCACAATCACTAAAACCACAGTCCATGCAGAGAGTCACTAATACTTTTGAATCCAGTGGCCTTCCTCCAGAAAAGGAGCATCTCTCTGTAAGACAAAGAAAGAATATTTGTTTTACAGTTGGGTTGCAAATTCTCAAGATATACATAAAGCAGAACTCTACTTACTTTTTTAAAATATTTCAATCTTTAACATTTGTAAAGTCAAATTCCTCCACTGAGCTGTCTTCAGACAATATTAATATTAGGCAAGTGATATTAAAATGTAGTGGCTTATAAACAGTCATTTTAGGCTCATGGAAAAAGAGGCCCCTTGAATCATGCTGGATAGCGTTAAACCTTCAGTTGCTTGGAGTGGTTATGAGACGTATGTATTTTCCATGTGAAGCTGGTCAAGTGATTCAAATGAGAGATGTTTGTTGTGTTTAGGACCTGACAGCTGCTACACATTAGTTCTGGGGTTTAGAGCTTGATGTGTCTACAGTCTCATGACCACAGAGACATGCTCACTTTAAATGAGCTGTGAAACACAGCATCTCAGTTAGCTTTTATTGCTTGCCTCAGAAGAAAGATCAGACATTAGCAAATAGAACTGAAATGTGATGCCAGCATGTACATTTTTCTGCTACTACTGTATAAAGTAATGAGTCCAGCAGTTTGACTGTTTGTCTATACATAATTCTGAAAATGTCTTGCAATGGTACCAGTCTTATTGGGTCACCAGATACTCAATTAACTAGTTAATAAAAAAATTTTTTTAAAGTATGATGTCATTGAAATGACGATTTATCTTTCAAAAATTGTCCTGATGTACTCACAAGTCATTAAGATTTTAGCTTTCAAAAAAATATTTACCGACTGTCAAAACTCTTACAGGTATGGAATGGCAAAATGGTAAGGTGAAAAAGAACTACAGTATACTGGGATACTGGGAGGTTCATGACTCAGCTCTTTTACAAACTGGCATACAGCCAAGAGCAGCCTTTTGAAACCAATGGTTCATGACCTAAAACTGTCCCCCAACAAATGAATCACAGCAGATAATGTTTTAATATGTCCCGAGATTGCCTGAAATACTTTTATGATCAGTGCTCATCTGAATTTTAAACTTATAACTGCATGATAAAAGTGGCAATCGAGTTCTGAACAAAGCAAAGTTTCACACAGTCTTAAAGAAAATTGTGAATGAAAGTGAGTTTCCAAAATCTCTTTAAATGAATGAAAGTGAATGAGTACACCGCAGTGCAAGATCCTGCAACACCAGCAAGATCAAGTGCTGATGATGGTGCTAAGTTTCCAATCTGGTGCCATTAAACTACTGAAAAAGAACAACATAAGAAGTTATTCAAAGAGTGCATTTCTATATTTCAAACTGCACAGAAAAATAGGTGGCTCATTTACACATTCTTGAAGAAGGGTCTGAGTTACAGAAAACCTTTCTCTCCTATTTAATTACCTCCTATTTGTAGAGAATATTGGATATCCCAAAGAAAGGTTCAATAAACCTGAGAAATCACGGTACTTTACTCATGCATATGTTTCAGCCAGACAAAGATTAACATTTAAAACTAACTAAGACAGGGAAAATAATATTATACTGCCACATGGGGCAGTACAATATTACTGGAAAACATGTTCTTTTCTTATTGAGTGAATTATTTCAAATCAGCATGCAGAGATACATGCCAAAAAGATTACAAATTACTTTTTATAAATACATATGTTTATTGTTTACACACTTGAATAGCACAATATAATGAGCAAAATGAAACATTTGTATGAAAGAAGAGCAAGATAGAAATGATGAGTGGAATGCGACGAAGTAAAAGGAAGCTCAAATTTAAGGGAATGTGCTGAATGAATGAATTAGACATTTGCATGCCAGAAGCTAAAATATAAAAATTATATTTTTTGATTACGAAAAACTTGGAGGATTATGATCTATAGTAATAAGAACTGCAAACTTGTCTTTCTTAGAGCAAATAATTCCTTAAAATTAACATTGGCATCAAACCTTTCAGTTTCCTTTGATGTTATGTATAGCTGACATGCAGTTTTTTGTGGAGTTTTTTGCTTTGCACAAAGGTTTTTGAGGATCTGAAGCAGGATTAGATTTTTTTTATGGTTGTTGAGATAAAGCAGTTCTTGCACATCTCTTATGTTACCCCAATGAGTCACCAGTCCTGGGCCTTCTAAAGATTTGACTGTGAGTTGATCTGATTAAACAAACTTTTGCTGAATTTAGCAAAGACTTGCAGGTGATACACACCTAGCAGGGAAGGCTGTCCCTGCACAGACACCATTGCAGATATGTGGTGCTAATAAGTGCAGATATTTTACTCTGCTGTTGTCAGTGTTAGACAGAGACAAATTTCAAGCTATCCAGATTCTACTCAAAATTCTACTTTTAAGTACTTCTCATTGCTACTCAAAAATAGATTATGCTTCAAGGAGGAAGGTTTTGCATAGCATATAACAAACTACCTTTTCAGTCTTTATACTGAAAACTGTCAAACGGATAACCTACTTTCTAAATCACATCACAAAAATGTTTTTGTGCAAGCTTTCTGAATGACTCAGCCATAATAATACATTATCATGCAACCATCTACACAAAACATACCTAAAAATGACTGCTGGTTAACTAAAGCCAATTACCTCAATGCATTTGTGATGCCGATTTTTCTAATGCACTTAATGAACCAAACTGAGCTGCAACCACAATCCTGGCTGAAATATGGCATCTGGGATATGTCACTGTTTACTGTAGCAAACACTGGACCATCACTTACATAAAGCACTGTACTGCAGTGTGGCTGCACTTGGTCTGGACACATCACACTAAAAGAATACTAGTGTTTAATGAGTGTTGATCACCAATTAGGGAGATGCCTTTGTGTAAACAGAGCCAACATCCTGACATGTGCATGTTAAGGTTTGACAAATGAAACATTCGCCCTCTTCCAGAGCTAGAGTTGATGCGCAAATGACTTGCTAATGCCCATGAGGTATTGCTTGTATCGTCCCATTAGAGCGTAATGATGCAAGAATTAAGAAAAAAAAGGATGAGAGACAACTAGATTACCTCATCCCACTTACGAGTGTTTCAATAATTTCAAAACAACATACGGAAATGCAATTCTTTAAGCAGACTCATATTGAGTCTGCTTAACCAGATTTTTCCACATGCAAATACTGTATTGCAATTTATTTGTCTCTACATTTTAAAGCTCAAGTTTAATTTATACTTCTGCATTAAATCTATGCACAGCCTGCAATGTAACACTGAAACACTAGTTGGCTGCTGAGTTTCTCTATTCGGGTTGATCAAATCAATTTGAAAAATGGAAGTGGAAGAATAAGTAGCCGGAAATGTGTAGGAAGCTACAATGATCCCCACCAGGTCAATCACAGTTGTGGCAGGTTGTGTTAATGTGACATATGGTCACATTTCTAGCAAAGTGCACGTCAGGTTACACGGTAGAGTTTCAACAAGTTATGCAGTCATGACGTATCTGTGGTGTAGCTTTAAGACAGATGTATAAATCCCCCTTTAGTCTCATTCTTGAATAGGGATGGGAATCAAGAAGTTCAATTCCTTGGAATTGTTGGTCTGCTTGCCTATTGCTTCCGCTTATCTGTTCCGCCTGCACTTCCGTGACAATCAGCTGATTTCAGTTTGTGGACCAGAATGGTTGTGTCATTACATCATGCAACATAATCTTTTTTATATAATTGAAACATTTGATACAATTGTTTATGTTTTGTCTGTCTTTAAAAAAGCTCAGTGGGTCATATAATTATTGAATGTAGTTCTCAGCCCTTGAGCGAGGCATTGAAACTCAAACTACTCCAATGGAGTGTCTTTTTCATCAGCTGCTTCAGCAGATTTTAAAAATAACTCATTCCTTAATGAACTTGCTTAGTCAGAGATCACTGGCTACTGTAACAAACAAAATTGGGGTATTCCCATAGTCAGGATTTACAGCCCCTCCTGTTTGTGAGTCAGACTAGAGAAACCTCCAGAGAAAGGGGAGTACCTCAGCCACACCCACTCCCTATGCTCTGAGGCATTGCTACCCCAGGCCCAGCATTACTATCCAGGGACCTATTTCCCCCATTTTTCCTAATGCATCTGATCAGCAGAGCACTCTAAAACACTCCATTTCTCACAGTCTGTACAATCTCTGCCACTCTCTTTTAATAAAAGTGAGTGTCAGTTAGAGGCATGCTAACCTATTTCTCACAATAGTACAACTGCTCCTCTTCTGATGGAAACTCAGCTATACCAATTTAAGGTTATTATGCTGCAACCAATTACTACTACACACTGGTGTGTTGTTTAGTCCCTTAAGCTTTTGGTTGACACTGAGGGATATTTTGTGCAAACCTTCCGAAAGGACTGCATATAAATGAGAGATGCTCATGTGTTACGTCATGTCTTCAGAATCATGATTATGGATTATGGTTGAGTGTGGATTAGTGCACATGTGGGTGTGTACATGCCTGTACGCATATGTGTGCAGCCATGTATGCACACACATGTGCGCCATGCATGCCTCCGTGCATGACTGCTTTCAAGCATACATTTGCTGCTATGTGAGTAGAGCGAAGTACACCAGTGGGGGGGCTGAGCGTGTGAGGGTGTGTGCATCCTCAAATCATTTTGCCCTCACGCCCATCCTCAGCTACATTCCGCCTCCTTTCTTCTAACCTGTGTAGTCTATTTCCCAACAGTGAAATATCTGCCCGCAGCCCTAGGAAACCAGCCAACATCACAACAGATTGTCCACACTCATAAATCAAAATATTATCATTTCTTTGGCTGGCATGACGGGATCCAGTCTCATCGCGTTTGCTCAGTGTGAAACAACAGCATTGCTCACATGCGTTCCTGTTGTGCAGAATAACATGGGGAAAGGTGAGAATGAGACCAATGGGACATTTGTAGAATCGACATTGTTTGAATCAGATAGGGATTTTAGCGTAAACAACAATACGATTGACAGTATCATCAACACCTTGCATTTTAATTTTTTTCATCTCAGTTACATCAAGATGATGCCATCTATTCGCATAATTCTCAAATAACGTTTCATCAGTCCACTGACAGGGCCACTGAGGGAGGGGAGGCAAGCAACAAGAAGATCCAGGATGAAGTCAAACAGTGAAGATTCCCACGCCATGCAAACACGTATCGAGCGCCTGACAGGGCTTCGCCGCTGTACATACCTGGTTGTGTCAAATCCCCGTGCAGGACGCCAGCGGTAGTGAGCAAAACGAGCCGTGTGGAGCCGATTCCCCAGTTTCAGCGAATGGTCGGAGCGAGGAGAGAGCAGCGATGCTGGGGAGGGGAGGGAGGCAGGGAGGGAGGGAGAAGAGAGAGTGGCTCGGTGCGCAGCTGCCTGCTAATACCAGAGCTCACAGCATCTCTCTGCGTCCGTCAGACACCACAGCCCAGAGTCGCGCCTCCGCGAAGAAACGCGCACACACTTCTGCTCCATGCCACCGACTGTACCCCCTCTTTCGCTCCTTCGTTGTGTTACCCTTTTCGAGATGCCGGGATTTATTTGCTCCACGAATGACACACTAGCGCGCACGCGCGCGCTCACACAACCACACACACACAACCACACACAATCGTGCTCGTAGACTGTTTCACTGCACGGGGTGTCTGGTCCAAAATGGGATGCAGGCGGGTGGCGGTGGCGGTGACGCTGATGGGGAGACAGACAGCAGTGCTGCTGCTCCTGGCTGCCGAGACTGAAGCTCTGCTCCTCGGCTGGAGAATACCCATCCTTCCCTTATACAAAACTCTCTCTCTCTTTTACTCTCTCTCTCTCTCTCTTTGTGTGCGTGTTTGTGCTCACTGAGCCGGGTTGAGAGAATTGAGCCGACGCACACATACAAGAACGCAAGATACCCCCAAACACACACTCAGGCTTACGAGAGATGCCTTGAGTGTGATGGAAGGAAAAGGGGGGAATAGAGCCCCGGTGTGTGATTCGTGGTTGCTATTTGCCTGATGATATGATCGCTGAACATACTGAACAAGAAACATCAGAATGATGTAATATCATAATGAACCAGGAGCAACACAGACACACATTTGGACCAGTGTTATTGTAGGCTACGGAGCACTGCTTTAATTCTTCGTTAGGGTCCGCTCGTGTGTAGTGCGCGCGCGCTCTCAGTGTTTGTGCGCGCATGCACGGGTTCATGGGCATGCCTGAGGGGCACGAAGAGCGCACTTTCATCTCTTCCTTTCACACGCGCATTTATGGTCAGGGCCAACCTCAAGTTACAGAAGACCATATCCATCTCACACACACACACACACACACACACACACACACACACACACACACAGATACACTCACACATCATCTAATTGCATCTCTCAGTGGAAATGTCGTCATGCATGATTGCTCACAGGCGCTGCAGATTTATCATAGCCGCTGTGGTATATTAAAACACCATCGCCGTTGTGAATTGCACGTGGAATGATTTCACAACAGTGAAAAGGAATGGAAATGCACCTAAGCCCGCAAACAAAATAGTAGGGCGATTAAGCCAGATGTTTTCATTTGTCCTTGTGTGACATTTTGCTTATTGTGGCTTTAATTTCATGTTGAAGGGGACAAATTAAGACGGACACTGTGCAAAGTAAACATTGCAGGTAGCGTGTCACATGATAGTCCACATCATTTCACTGACTCCCCCTGCCTTGGCGGTGATTAAGCATTCAAATAAAACCCATCTCTCTCCCTCTCCCTCTCATTTCTCTGCTCTCCTCCCCTCTGC
Organism: Tylochromis polylepis; assembly: GCA_015107715.1. Classification (NCBI taxonomy): domain Eukaryota; kingdom Metazoa; phylum Chordata; class Actinopteri; order Cichliformes; family Cichlidae; genus Tylochromis; species Tylochromis polylepis. The sequence continues at coordinate 19,003 of VVHJ01034688.1, forward strand.
GTGCCTCCCTCTGTCAGTCTTGCTCTCCTCTCCTAGCCGAGATGTGTGTCATGCTTTCTTCCAACAGCCACTAATTATCTGGCCTTCTAGCTAAATCGCATTCCATTCCACTCTCTCTCTCTCTCTCTCTCTCTCTCACTGTCACATGGGAGTGTGGCACAGGATGTATGGAGATGTGTGTGGCTGTGTGCGCAAGCGTGTGTGGTTAGAGGTGGTGGTTGGGGAGAGAAGGAGTGCAGTACCCCTCCTGCTGTGTATAGCTCCTGATCGCCTCCTGTCGGTGATGAAAACGACTGCAACTGAGAACCTCATCTGTTTCTGAGCCAGTCTGACCCAACTGATCACCGCTAATTACTGCAGCACATTTGTGTTCAGAGAAAGATAGCAGAGCAAATGCTGATTTATTTTAGCATTTGACATGGTTCACTTTAAGTCTAATGTGATCTAATGCTCAAGTAAATGGACAAATTAGTTGTTTCTCTTTGTGATTCATTCATCTTATACAGTTGCTTCCACAGTTAATGCAATAGACTGCATACTGGTAAATGGACTGGTTCTTATAAAGCGCTTTTCTAGTCTACTTGAGCATTCAATGCGCTTCATACAACATGCCTGTCTGGAAACCAGTCTTTGAACCGTAAGATGAAGCCAGAGCACCCACAGGAAACCCAAGCAGGCACAGGGACAACATGCAAATTCTACATGGAAAGGCTCCAGCTTAGATTTAAAACAGAAACCTTCTTGCTGTGAGGTGACAGTACTAAGCACTGCACCACAATGCCGTCCTATATGATGAGTTGACAGTGAAAGATCAAGCTTCAAGTGTCACCAACCAGAATCATTCTCTATGAATACAGTCACAGCTTGCTGATAATAAAACATGATGAAAAAAGGGCCAAAGGCCAAAATCAAAGCTTCAAAAACAGTAGTCCAAGCACAGAACATCATGGAGATTATATCTATGTCTTTAATACTATAGTTTAAGCTTATTACCACTAAAATAACAAATAATTAATAAATAAAATAAAAAAGAGAACAATTCCTAATACCAGACTGGGAGGACAGTGGGTTCCTTAGAACAAGAACTATTTGCTGTTTGAAGGTCAAAGCTTAATGCTATAAGTTTTCTACTCCTCCTCACCATCTTAGGCTTTGATCAAAGTTTAATAGAGTTTCCCAAAATGTCATCTGAATATGTCATATCTAGTTTGCATACTTGTAAACACAGAACAAATAACTATACCTCAGGCATGCCCTGTCCAGTGTGTGTATTTTTTGCATCTTTTGCATTGCTTTTATCATTTGCAGTACAGATGCTAAGGGGTACAATGCGTACCATCAAAGAGACAATTTATATACTTGATAAAAAATTATAGCATAGAAGTTAAAGGTTTTATCTTAACCCAGGAGACTAAAAAATATCAAACAACTACCTCCTAAGATAGACCTTCATCATCTGGAGTCAGAAACACAGGAAACCTGGCACTAATGAGACAGGCAGATGGCCTTTATATAGCCCTTTGGTGGTAGAAATCTTCCTATTGAAGCATAAAGAGATAGCTGTGGGCTGATGTAGTATTAAATCTACCGCATGACCATCAGCCTGAAAGAAAATATCTTTTCATTTATGTTCAGAAAATGGAGTACAATAAAGCAGTGTATTTGTATAACACAGCTGTCGACACACAGCTGGCATCAATTCATGCTGCCTTCAGCATTACAGAAAAGGTTTTACATTTGCACCTGGTGAACAAGATTAGTTGTAATATTGTATAGGGCTGGGTATCATCACTGATTTCTATAATCGATTCGATTCCGATTCACAAGGTCCCAAATCGATTCGATCCCCGATTCGATTCGATTTGAATCAGGGAAATTTTGGCTCAGACATTCAGAAATATTATAATTATGATCATTTATAGGTACTGACACTTGTGAGACTTCATCAGAGGTGTAAACATCACTTTGTGTCAAAGTAACTGAGGATAAAACACAGAAAAACATGAAGGAGATGTTCCTGGCCTGGCTTTTTATAGCAGATGACCGCCTTAAAAATATTCTGCAGTAGATCAAAAACTGAAGAAAACCATGAATCATTATATGAACATTACCTGATGCTGCGGAGGTGAAGCAAAGTTACAGAGATTTTATTAGAGACACAGCTAAGCGTTTTTTAATTTGGCTTAATTTTAAAAAGTTTAAATTTCTTTGGTATTGAACAGCAGA
>VVHJ01034689.1:8229-22414 GCA_015107715.1 Tylochromis polylepis
ATTGGTTTTCCTTGAACAGGCAATATGCGCTACACTGATTATGGGAAGCCTCATATTCATTTTTTGGTCATTTTATACTTAATTTATACTTTATACTTTTATATTTCTGTCAGGTGGACAGTTGCTTCATGCTGCATTATAAAGGCAGGGAGCATTCCTGCAGACATAACCATGGGTCTTTTTGATCTTTCAGAAGCAAACTCAAGATGACATGAACCACCAAGAGGTAAAAGGATTAACCACTGATAGCAAGAGTTAATGGAAGCAAAAAAGGACATCTCTGGATCAGACCAGGGTCTAAACTGCTGAGGGCTTCCCATGATGCACTGAGTTTATAATGTGTTTCTAAATAACTCTTCATTTAATCATTAGTTATTATTAATCCCTGATTCTCTTCTGTTTTCGTTATCTCCTACCTTCTGTTGTCCTGTTTTCATCGCATCACCGCCAACCGGTCGTGGCAGAAGGGCACCCCTCCTTGAGCTTCATTCTGCCTGTTAAAGGTGAGGTTTCTTCCTGTTGAAAGGGAGTTTTTCCTTTCCACTGTCGCCAAAGTACTTACTCACAAGAGGGGTCATCTGATTGTTGGGGTTTTTGTAATATTGCCTTTGCCTCACAATATAAAACACCTAATTTGGCATTAATAATAAAATAAAATAATAAAATAAAATTGATTTGAATTGAAATATTGGAGCCACATGCTAACTATACTGAGCTAACATGGCTCCGGTTTTCTCACTTACGCTCCTGTTACCTTCTAGTCTAACTTCTAGTCTTATTTTAAAACAAGATTTGAATATGGAGTATCAGTCATGTCTGTTTTACCCATTCCTGCTAACCTAATGTTATTGGGCTGCACAAATAAGCTCTAGCCAACATACATAAGTTAATAATCATAATTTTTCAGTTTCGAAACAGGAGGGTAGAGGAGAAAGGGTTAGACATGGCAAAAAGTTTTTAAAAAAATGAAATCAGCCTGTGGACTGGAGACTTTGAGGAAGCAGAAGAAATCTTGCTTTGAAATGTTACCTCTAAGGGATGCTGTTCAGACAAACTTGTTTTGGCTTGTAACTATTGTACTGTGTCTGAACACACATGATGCTATCTATGTAAAACTGTGAGTGGTCACAAGGCAACAGTGTGTAATGTCATGTCTGGTTAAATGATACCCACAAAGTCTGTTGAAAGGTTTAACTTTTTTTTTCACAGGTCTCATATTTTCTTCTAGTCTTTGCCATAACAAATGCACTACAGTGACTTACAGTTGATGCAACAGGAAACAATGTCACATCTTAACAATGAACTTACCTGAAGTCATATCAGGTCAAGTTCCCATGGCACCTTTCCAGATGGTTATGCATGAACTTTTTCCATGATGGATTTTTTTTTTTTTTTAATCTGCTGTAAAAATACCTTTTCCCCAGATAACCACACAACATATCTACCAACCTGATAATGAAAACTGATAATGAATTCAGGCTCCTTGCCACAGCTTGACTTGTTTCATGTATAAGGGAGAAAAAAGGACAATCCTCTGGTGGAGGTTTTAACAAGTAACTGACAGATGAAACTTTGTTGCTACCACACACAGTGACCAATTTAAATAGCTGAGTTTAAGTTGAGCTCTCTTTTATATTTCTTCATAAGTACACTAATCGCTTGCCTTACAACATGTGTTACGTCACAGTTACTCTGAAATATATATGATGACATATTTTAAACCTCTTATTGTGGAATCTTGAGCAATGCTCAGGCTTTGCTTGAAGTGTTCTTAAAAGGTCTGTCAGACCTATTAGATATCAAGCTTTTGAATTTGCTATGCATGTTTGTCTAAAAATATAGGCAAGCTTATCTTATTTTTGCTTTTCTTTTCAAAGCTTCTTTTTCATGTGACTTCAGAAAAACAAGGCCTTATCACACTTGTTCTGCAGATGACTTTCACAGACAGGTCCCAACAATAAGACCTGAACTGGGAATGTAAGAATGTTTGGGTTTTTTTTTTTTCAGATATCATGCCATAAACAGATTTAGAAACGTGAGACTTTGCAAAATCTGAAAAATCTCACGGGAGTTTTTTAAACTAGAAAATACATGTTTTACCTGTGACACTAATCACAGTGATTAAACTATTGGTCTCAGCTTACATTGGTTAACTCTGCACCGGTGAGCTCTACTTCTCAAAGTATTTATGAAAGTATTAAAGAATACAGCAGGCTGTATGCACATGTGCTGTGTACAAAAGCCCAAAATTTTGTTGGCAACACACTTCTGTCAGTTCTGTTTGTGTTGATTCTACTCTGTGGTTGTTATTATTACTACTTATCATATTGTGGATTGTTTGCTTAGAGGAGTTTGAGACAGGAAACCATTTTCACCTTCTCATACCCACATGCTGAACAAACACACTGGCAACGTTAATGATTTAGCGTTACGATAAAAGTGTAGCAATGTCAGCCAAACAAATGAAACATTATTACAAAGTAGTGTGTTAGCTCACTAGTCTCTCCTCCACTCTGGGAGATTTGTGCTGGGATAATTAGTTACAGACCCCACAGACCCCTGGGAACAATTACTTGAATGGCCCAACTTGTTTTGATGATCAGGGACTTTTTTGTCTTTCTATATGTACCCAGAATAGTTTGGAATGTAGAGCACAGTAAACAAACAAACAAACAAACAAACAAAAAGACAGCTATCACAACACAGCTTCACTAAATACCCTACAGTAGTTTTTATTAAATGGAAAATTAAGCAGCCAGAGCTTATCATGTTACAGTGGTAAGATATTTTTATAACCACATTTAATGTAAGTGTGGTTTTTCCACACACGACAGGTCTATTGTCACCTCCTTCTTCTCTCCTTCTTGTTTTCTGTCTATTTTCCAGCCGAACTCCTCCGTCATTTCCTCATTTCAGAGCTTCTTGGCAGTACAACAGTTCTGCCTTCAGATGAATGTTACAATAGGACTCAGAGTTTTCCTCAGGGAAAACTTTTTCTGTTTGCTTAGAAAAGGATAAAAGTTTTTTTTTCTTTGACATAAAGGGTGACAAGTTGGCTGGGTGCTTTTTACTGTGGCCTTACAACAAGAACTTCCTGGGTTTGAATAAACCAGCCATCTGGGCTTTTCTGTGTAAAGACGGCACGTCTTCCCTGTGCCTAGGTGCTTTCCCAGAGTTCAAAAATATGCATGGGGTTTGGTTAACTGGTGATTCTAAAATGACCATAGGTGTGAATGGTTGTCTATTTCTATGTGCTGGTCCTGTGACAGACTAGTGACCTGGCTAGGCTGTACTCCACCTCTCACCTTATGACAGCTGGAATATCCCTATTTATTCAGTTTTCCTGTTTCATTCATTTTGGAAGTACTGTATCCACTAGCTTGCTGACATTGGGAAAGATAGTAGCTTCAACATTGTAGGGGAGAAAGTGGCAGGTAAAATATAGATTTTTTTAAAATATAATTTTGTTTTGATATATATATGATGTCCAAACGTTGTTGTTGTTCAACAATGTCCAAATTGACCTTCATTTCCATCACAGGAAACAGATTTTCAACTGGAAAATTTCAACTACTGGAGAAATTTCAGAGGTTTAAGTCTAGTATTATTTACTGATGACACAAATATTTTTTCTTTCTGGGGGAATCTAACGAAACTGTTGAATATGATTGCTTTAGAAATGTGCAAAATAAAAAAGTGGTTTGACAGGAACAAACTATCATTAAATCTCAGTAAAACTAAAATCATGTTATTTGGGAATTCTCAAATCTCACAAGTGCAGACTCAAATAAGTGGTGTGGAAATTGAAAGAGTTTATGAACATAAATTCTTGGTGTGACAAAAGATGATGAAATAACCTTGAAGCCCATATAAAGCATATTCATAGAAACAGTTTCAAGAAGCATTTCAATATTGAGTAAAGCAATTTCTGAACCACAAATAGCTCCACATTCTGTACTGTTCACTGATTTCACTGTATTTGAATTACTGTGCAGAGGTTTGGGGCAATACTTATAAATGCTCACTATCATCATTATCCATATTGGGAAAAAAGGTGTCATGGTCCCTGTGCCTGCCCGGTCAGCCCAGTGTGGCTACAAATGTTTTGTTTTGGTTGTTGCTTTTCTCCCTCTCGCTCTCACCGCCTGTGCCTGGGCGGAGCTCAGCACGGGCGCCCGCCTTTGGCCCACACACCTGCAACTAATCACTCACCTGTGATTCTTCACTCTGTTTGCCGGCCACTTCATAAGGCAGTGGCTCTGACCTGCTCGTCACTGGAATATAAAGTAACTCATGTTAGTGAAAGCCCGGCTTTCACTGAAATTCCAGTTTCTCTAGTGTTTGCATTGATAGTGATTTCCGTTTTTGTAAACAGATTCCCCGGACCCGTCCCAAATCCTGAACCTTGAGCGTGAGTGTGGCAGTTTGGTTTGGAGTGTGTGCGCGGAGGGAATTTCCCGAGCAGAACGAGTGTGAAGATCTTGTTTCCCCTATCCTGTGGACCCCTGGAACCTGGACCCTTTCCCCCCACCTGTATATAGAAAGCACTCGTGTTGGATAATAAAGAACTGTTTAATTGTATTTCGCCGTCTGCGCTTGAGTCCGTCCATCCGCCCTGACAAAACAATAATCCATGGTTACAGAGATCATACAAATGCACTATTCTTAAAATCAGAAATACTAAAATTCACTGATCTGGTCTGCACACATTATGTATAAAGCAATACATTGCCTACAATATTTCTAAAAGGGATGGAGAACACAATTTGAGAGGGGAATTAAATTTAAAACATTCCTGTGTTCGTTCAACATGAAAATGTTTTTGCATCTGTGTGTATGGAGTGAAGCTGTGAAACAGACTGAGGAACTTAAGCAATGTCCCAGCATGACTGTTTAAAAGCAGGAAAGAAAATTTGGTTTTCCCAAAGTACAGGTGAGGACCGTTGACCAGGTGTTCTCACCCACTATTTACACACCATGTGTGTATACATGTATTTGTATTTATGATAAGATGCAGGAAGAAAAAATGATGATTATTAGTACAAATAGTAGGAAGGGATGGGATTAAGTAAGTTTATGCTTCTTCCTACTCCTTTTTGAAGATGTTATTTATTATGATTATGATTTTTCTGCTGATTATGATTGTTTTCCCTTTTTGTTGAATGATTGTGCTTTCTTTCTGTCTTTCTTGTTGTATTATTTTAACATGTCCAAAACAAAGCCACAAAATACAATTTATATAGCACTTTTTTACACTGCAAGCGTCACAGACACATTTTAATTTTAACACACAACTCCAGATGAATGCATCTGGGGGTATTTGGGGTCAACATTTGTCCCAAGGACATGTCAACATACAGTTGCAGGAGCTGAGGGATCAAACAACCCACCTTCTGAACAATAGAAGGTGAGTCGTCTGAATGTCGAGCCGCAAGATTTTGAGGTGCCATAGAATTGAGTATCCAGTGAGGACTGCAAAAGGTCCATCCAGGAGATGTGACTGAAACAAAGCAGTATTGCGTCACTTGCAGTGCTACACCCCACACACCCATTATTGTTTTTTTAATCAATCAAAAAAACAAAACAAACTTATTTAAAATTATTTTATATATATATATATTATATTATATTACATTTTTGAGTAATTTCAGACTTTTAAAGTTGACTTCTACATGGTCAAACATGCATGTTGAGATTCTAAGATCATTTGGAAAAGAAAGAGTAGTTTCTATGAAAAGAAACTTTGCCTTTGTCAATGCCACTGCTGAAAATGGCTACCATCTGGAGTTTTGTGCTTTATCAAAATGTAATCAGAAAAGAGTTTGTATACCAATGGTTCAGCTGTGAGCGATTTCCCTGTAATCTGCAGCTCTTTGTGTTACCAATATTTAAAATTGCAACATAACACTATAGCAAGGCAGGGGAAGTGAACTAAAAATCACCTTATTTAGTAAGCCATCAGCTTTTACTTTGCATTTTTAAGTGCATTTTTTTTTATTCGTCGGCCAGATACCAGATGATCATTTAATCAAGCCTCAAGCTTTTAAAAAAATTGTTAAAAAAATACATATTCAAACATGTACTTAAGTACATGTTTGAATATGTAACCACTGCCTGCTAGGCTACACATTATTATTAATGTTCAGTGGGTAAGCTTTTCATGGTTTTCTTTTGAAATTAGAGCATTTGCAGGAAAGAGCATAAACTGTGAAGAGAAAGAGAAAGCTTGTTCAAAGTATTATGGACAAAAGTATGTGAGAAGCACAAAAACCATAACCAGCATGATCTTATCTGAACAGGGAAACATAACAAACAAGATAATCTTGAAAGCATCTTTATAACACCCACACAAACCCACACAAATGATCACTAGCTTGTGTACGCCTAGTGCTGTTCCCAAGTCCAGACAATGGAAGGGTTACAGACAAGCATCTGTAAAAAACTGTGCCAAGTCAAACATGCGAAGCCACCAACTGTAGTGATTCAGAGAGCAGCAGAAAGTATCTTTTATCTTTAAAACAGAGTCCAGAGATGTTATTGTTAATGGTAATGTTTTTGTTGCTGGGGCAACAATTTATGGTTCATGCTAAATCATTTGTCTTCATCTATGTTCTTGTGAAATTTAAGGAATGATCAGGGAAGTGACATTATTTTATCTAGAAATGTGTGCAACATGAACAGGAACTACTAGTACTGTAAATACAGTCTAAGAGTCAGCAAAAAAGTCATCACAAATATTAGTCATCACACAGAATCCTCTCAGGACTTTTAATCATATTAAAAAAACAATAATTAACAGATCTCGTTCAACTAAAGCTGTAATTAAAATATCTTTGGAGTCAACAGGCTAGAGTTTTTCTATAACTAAACTGGAGAATAAATTCACAGATTCAAAAACACAGTATGTACAAAAGTTTACAGGTGGTTCTTTAACATTTTTGTTAATAAGTGTTTCTTCTGATTCAAAGTTGAAAGTAGAGCTTAAATTTAAATTGCTTTAATGTTAAGCTCAAAAAATATATGGCAAATTATTTACTTTTTGGTGACTGATTAATCTTGGTACTGTACCACAGGCTTCCTGATAAGACTTTCTGTACAAGCTCTTGTCTGGTGAACAGAAGGAAATCAAACTTTTACCACCAGAGTTTGTATGGATTGATTTCACAGTGAACTTGACAAAAGTTGAATAAGCAGAGTCATGGCTCAAACAAAAATAGAAACAATATATAAAGCATTTGGCTTTTAGAGACCACATACCATGTATTTCACAAGTGACACATGGTAATCATGTGACATGAAATTATCAGCGATTAGAAAAGAGATATGAAATTTACTACGTCAAACTGTTCCCAATCAGTTAAAAAAAAAATAGCAACAAATCCCAGGAAAAAAAATACAAATATCACTGTTCCTTGTGAAATAATAACAGTTAAGCATATGTAAGGTCAACATTACAGGCAGTGAAATGTTGCTCTGACATACATCCAGTGTATTCAGTAATTCAGAGCCACACAGTCCTATATATCTCATCTCATTGTCTAAGTGACATTAATATATTTCATAAAACATGATATTTTTAAACTGCACTTTGGAACTGTACAAGCACACTGGTGCTTTTTAATTTTTGATAGGATTTGCTAACAGTAAGAATAATCGTTGCAAACTTTTGGCACATTTACAATTCTCAGACAAAAATTACTGAGTTACATGGACCAGTGGAAGAGATCACATCAGTTACCCTCAGTTAGAGGCACTTAACAGTAACACATATACACACACACACATATATATAATGTTCATACATAAGGATATAACAACTTGCCGCTATCCCAAAAACACGATTTAGTATTTTCCTTAGAAACCTGACAGAACATGAGAAGAGGAAGTGAAAGAAATGCTGCTCCTGATTATCTGCCAAAGGCTAAAGTTTCTACATGGACTCAATAAAGTTGTATTATTTATGTATAAACATTTGCTCAACTAACCAACTCATATGAAAAATCTTGTTGATGTTCCATTTTGAGCCTTGTTTTAAAGTCCCCTGGCCTGTAACTTCCCCCTCTCGTATAGTTGATCTTGGCTTGATTCAAAATCAGCGAGGATGTTGGCTTAAGCTCAAGACTTGCTTGTTTAAATACAGAGCGTGTGTGAATAAAGAGCTTACAGCCTGTCTGCTAAATCACAGTAATATAGGTTATTCCTGGTTATACAAAGTGTTTGCAATAGAAAATACAAAGACAGACTGCAGTTAGCAAACAAGGGAGTGTTGGCAGTAAATTAGTACAGTATATTCATCTGGTACACGGTGCCTCCTGTAGAGAGAGAGAGAGAGAGAGCATTAGAGAGTGAGTGTTTAGACTTTTGATACTTTATGTTCTTATCCTTATCTATAAATTGATGTATGCCTGTCTGTAAACACATAAGTCCAAGTAGAAATTTTGATTTTTTTCTTACCTCAGGGCAGGTCTCAATTGATTGATTCATCTTCAGGAGAGTTATAACCTGCTGAGAGATTTAACATCAAAATCTGAATGAAATCTTACAGAGTGATAATTAAAGCTGTAATAAAACAGTGTTATTAGTTAAACACAGACAGTCAGATTGATGTGATTTACGCACCTCCCTCAACATCTTGTTCAGGTGTAGAAACTGCATGATGACCATCTAGAACAAATGATAACACTGTATAAGATTTTACAATGAATCATATGATATCTAATGAGAGATATAAAACTATAACCATGTTAAACAAGTTCATGCCATGCAAGCATAGAGTGATACCCAGCAGTAAGTATCTAAAACAGAAGTCAGGTAATGTGACCAAAGCAAAAAAATAAATACATAAAAAACTTCCCAAGGCTAAGGGAATGGATGTTCAGTGCAATAATGTAGTTTAGTAGTAGTATGGCTAGTATGGGACAAGTGAGAGGAAACTGATGGTTATTCAGATCCAATATATGGATCCTTGGTCAATCCTTGATCCTTGATCAGCACATGATTCAAGTGAATTTGTGAACCTTAATCCAAAAACTGCAGTTAAAAACATTTAACAGCATTTTTTGGAAGCTTCTGTGGAGAATTCAGACATTTTCAAAATATTCCTTCAAATATTTACAGCTGAAAAAACTATGTTCAAACTCAAATCGAGCAAAAGACTGAGTTCTATAGACAAACTCAAACAAACCATCAAACAGCACTTTTTAATATTTCAGCAGGTCTCAGATTCAGGTAGATTAAAAAAGATGACAGAAAGATAGAAGAATAATTTGATAGAACCTCTTATAATCTCTACAGACACAGCAAGTGTGCACCCTTTATAGCAAGTTAGAAAGGAGAAACAAAAGAGCAGTAATAGTATGTCCAAAAATGGACGTACCCATAAGGGGTGCTGTAGAGTTCCTCCGAGCCTCTGTCAAAAAAATGTCACAGCAGTGAGTGCTCACTGCAGAATTTTAGACTGCTGTTTGAACTTGTTTACAGTTTTCAAAAGGTGCATTTTAACCAGCACAACAATGAAGGGAGTGTATTTTTCCATCCTGAATAACATGGCCTCAAGTCAGGTGTTACAGGTTTTTCCACTTCACTTTAGCATCAACCTGCATGGTTTTTCCTTTCAGCTCGTATTGCTTACAGGAAGCAGGGATGAACTCTCACACTACATTTAAGAATGCTGGTGCTCAAGTATCGCATTAAAAACATAAATCAGTTTCTGAATCTAGCCAAACTAATGGCACCACTGCTGTAATTGTATATTGGTAATACCATCACTGGTCACACACAATTATGGTCAAAATTATAATCACTATTTTGTTCATTTTATTCATTCAGGAAACTATCAGCTGCACGGAGCAGGGAAGAGCTGTATATGGCACATGCAGGCACATGGTCTGCATCTCAATTAGGGAGTGATTTGCTTTTGCTTAGCATTTTATTGATGGAGCATAAAACAATAATTCTCGATGTTGAAATGAATTTCTCCATATCGTATTTGTAATTAATTACAAAAGCCTATTAATTTAATAAGAAACAGTTCATTAAGTAATTTTAACAAAAAACAAAACAATTACTCACTTTGAGATCGCCTTCTGTACAGCAACAGCGCACACAGCAACCCTACGATCAGCGAGCCAATGACCACCAAAGGAGCGGCTATTTTAGAGGTCTCAACTGGCGGTATGGATTGGTCCAACCCTGAACAAATAAAAAGTTAGAAAAAAAAAGTGAGTTAATCTTTAAAATTACTAAACATACTAAGTACATGATATTAGAATCATTCATTCTTACATTCACTTTCTCATTAACAGACACAGGAGTCAGTACAACTTGAACATTGGCTTCCTGTTAAAACACTAAACTTGAAGAAGCAGAACTACTGCTTGCCACACTGGGCTGACTGGGCAGGCACAGGGACCAAGAACAACATGGAGGGTAATATTTGCATTACTGCTGCAACAGTGTGACAGATGACAGAACTACAGATAATGATCTGAGTGGCTGGGAGAGTTGCCAAGAAAACCTGCTGATAAGTTTACATTTTCAAATTTCATCTTTAAGTTACATTTTCCATGACAAGCGAAGCATCAACCAGTCTAATCTGGACTCACCAGACTGTCTTAAGTTGTGAATGTTTTGGTAAGAAACATGTTGCAAACTGTTTATTACTGCAGAGTGTATTAAAAGACCTGCAGCAAAGACAGTCTTTCTTTTTTGTTATAGATAAAACATAAAAACTTAATATATCCATTAAATCATCTAAATATAAATCAAAACTCTATTTTTGCTAATTACTCTGTGGAGCTTCTGTTATTTCATGGTTCAACATTTACAGGATGTTTTTTTTTAATATGTAAACATCTCCTTCACACTTTACTGTTTAGAGGTTTCTAATTCAGCCCCAATTCAAACTTCCATGTGCACAAACAATAAAATGTTTAACTGTGGCACTGGATGAAGGCATATTTATGTAACTCTGATATCTTTGTTTTTTCAGATTTAAAGTACAGCATGCTCTTGGATTACACTTGGCTGAAATTACTAAACAGTAATGTGGGCAGTAGGATGGTGCCAGTAGTCACCATGAGTGGTGCATAATGGTGTGTCATAAAATATACCTTCAGGTCCTACAGATGGTGGTGGTGGTATGTTGGTGTCAAATGTGATCTCATCCTCTTTGCCATCTCTTAGGTCCCAGTACTAGTACAGTGTTAAATGTAGGACACACCTGAGCCCCACACTGTGGGACCCTGTATTGTAGGACCCTGATTTGAAGCTAGCCTTCATGGGCTCCACATAGGTTTTTGTCATTAACTGCCCACAGAATTCCCTCTTGGGAGCCCCAAAGGGCAAAACTGCTTTGGACCTTGTATGTGCACACTCACTTGAAGCCCATATGGGATGTGTGGGTTTGCCCTGCCCACACAGCCGAGCAGTACACCCACACCTATCAACTGTGGGCATGGGCATGTTTGCTAGGATTATGATAGGATTATGATATGAAGTAATCACATATGGTGCATAATGGTGTGTAATAATAAAATATACCTCCAGATATTGGTGGCATTTCAAACGTGGTCTCATACTCTTTGATTCCATTGGCACTGAACACAACGCAGGTATACTTTGGGAAAGTGGATCCTCGCAACAAAGGGAGTCTGCTTGTGAGTTGAAACAAACCATTGTCTGACTGTGTCACCTCCATTTCAGAGCCATTTGTCAACTCATGTTTATTTTCATCAAACCAGCGAAGTGTTCCCTTTGGGTAGCCTCCACGAGACTCACAGATCAGGATACTGTTTGTATTTGGGACAATTTTCTCAGGGATGGAGTGTACAGTTGGGACACTGTATCTGGCTGCAGAGACAAAATGGAAAGCACAATCACTGAGCTGAACATTGCACCTTGACATCAATAAAATAAATATCTTAAAAACATATGACTGCTATAATAACTGACATGCAAAAGCTGTCAGCAGTAATTCTTGTTTGACATGCACAGGAAGCACTGTGGGCAGGCCCACAAGAACCACCGTCGGCTCCTCACTGTAGGTCCAGTACTAGTACAGTGTTAAATGTAGGACACACCTGAGCCCCACACTGTGGGACCCTGTATTGTAGGACCATGATTTGAAGCTAGCCTTCATGGGCTCCGCATAGTTTTTTGTCATTAACCGTAGGTGCCCACAGAATTCCCTCTTGGGAGCCCCAAAGGGCAAAACTGCTTTGGACCTTGTATGTGTACACTCACTTAAGGCCCATATGGGATGTGTGGGTTTGCCCTCCCCACACAGCCGAGCAGTTCACCCACACCTATCAACTGTGGGCATGGGCATGTTTGCTAGGATTATGATATGAAGTATCACATATGGTGCATAATGGTGTGTCATAAAATATACCTCCAGATCTTTGTGCTGGCATTTCAAATGTGGTCTCATACTCTTTGTCTCCATTGGCACTGAACACAACACAGGTATACTTTGGGAAAGTGGATCCTCGCAACAAAAGGAATCTGCTTGTGAGTTGAAACAATCCATCGTCTGACTGCGTCTCCTCCATTTCAGAGCTTTTTGTCCACTCGTGATTCTCTTCATCAAACCAGCGAAGTGTTCCCTTTGGGTAGCCTCCATGAGACTCACAGATCAGGATACTGTTTGTATTTGGGACAATTTTCTCAGGGATGGAGTGTACAGTTGGGACACTGTATCTGGCTGCAGAGACCAAATGGAAAGCACAATCACTGAGCTGGACGTTGCACCTTGACATCGCTAAAATAACAAATATCTTAAAAACATGTGATTACTATAATAGCTGACATGCAAAAGCTGTCAGCAGTAATTTTCTCAGGTATAATGTACTGTATTTGGCTACCCCCCCAAAACATAATCACTGAGATGAAGATTGCACCTTGAAGTTATTTTATTAAATTAAGATTTAATTATAATAACATGTGATAGCCATAATACTTCATAGGTAATATCAGATAAAAATTAATACATAAAATTTAATTTCTTGCTAAAAATCTTGATTCAATAAGATAATTAGTCTGTGCTAAAATGCTGTCAAATGTTTCAGCTTTACCTTGGACTTTAAGGGTAGTGACCATGCTGTTATCACCACTGTCTGTGATCACCGTACACCTGTAATATCCATCGTCTGCCACTGCAGTGTTGGTGATGAGCAGCGATACATTCATGTTCTCGTTCCATAATGGATCAGCAAACCTGTAACCTGACTTTTTCTCTTTCTCTTCCCCTTTGTCAACAACCAGTAAGAAAAGGCCATCTTTGTCTTCTGGAGAGGTCAGTTTTTTCCAGATGACCATCCGGATTTTTGCATCCTGTGCGTCTTTTGACGTTTTGACGACACACTCCAGCAGTGACTGTTGGCCATAGTGTCCCACATTTTTAGTTTTGCCTTCCACATTTATAAATTCTGTAGAAAAGAAAGCAAAAACAGGCATGAGGTTACATGAGTACCAAACACCATTCCCTGCTTAAAGTTCTCAGATTATGAATAAACTTACCACCACTCTTAACTGCACTGATGCAGAGGGCAGTGAAAATGAATAAAAGAGTACCACTGGAGGCCATGATTCTTTACCTGAAATGACAGTTAAAATTAACAGTTATTATGTGGTGATCGGTTTATACTTGTTTTAACTCACAGGGGTCTGCTTCTATGAATCAAACTGTGAGATGCAAAGCACACTTAAGTGTAAGAAATTCCTGAGATGTAGCCTATCAGTTGGGGGGGTATTTTTAAAGTTTAGTAAAGGTCTGATAACTACAAATGGTCAAGAAAGCATAACAGAAAGTAAAACAAGCTACCCCGACTGAAACAAGCACCATCTGCACTAACATAGCAAAACACTGATCTGAAGGAAAAGGAACAGGAGAACAAAAGTATTTCTGGGGGAAATTCCTGCACAAAAACAGGAGTATGCAATTTTTACAAGCAAAAAAAGTATTAAAAATGTTTCTTTCCTGCCCATGTAATATTATTGTTCATTTAGAGGATGATGACTGAACCCAACAGCAGAGATATGCACAGCACTGAACAGTCTGAAGGGCACAGTGTCTGCTTGTTTGAAGGCATTCATTTTCACTGCCATGTTACGAAAGGACAGAAGCACTAATCACTAACTGAACAAACAATTTCAAAGCAATTATCTTAAAAATAAACCATACAAA
>VVHJ01034693.1:11809-23747 GCA_015107715.1 Tylochromis polylepis
TTTTTCTTTCATTATTTTTTTTTTTTTTTTTTTTAATTCTTTGTTTGCATTTTGGTTAATATTGTCCTCTTCTTATTTGTGAGAAGCCATATTCTCCAGCACTCACTAATATTAGTTAATCAGCTTCATTATCGACATGTTTGGGATAATTAAAAATCTGGATTTGCTCTAATCAAATCTCTATGGATGTTTCATGTTCCATGATGAACAATATTGAAAGAAAAGCTGTAGTGTTATTCACTGGGAATAAATATTCATCAATCTGATTGGAAGAATGCACATGCAGAATTAACAAACTTAGAAAGATGGAGTCAAATATTGTCTACAAAGAACAATAGGAGAACAGCTGGAAAACAGAGAGGCAGCATGTGGCACTGTTGATGAGTCTGATGAAGCAATGAAAATCAATTACTAGGAAATGGGATGCAAATTAAAAGATTTTGAATTCAGCTCACGAGTGACAGTGTTTGTTCGTTTGTGCTCAACCTAAGCTCGCCATTTTCAACGAGAAAGTAATTGTTTGCATTCTTTAGACTTTAATTGAGTTTTTAAATGTATTTGAAAGTCACGATGCTTTCTAAATCTGGTTTTAGTGTACCAGTTTTGCAGAGGAAACGCAATACTAGATTAAAAAAAAAATAAAAACAAGAAAGTCAAATATAAAAAAGCCTATATAGTACTGAGCAAACGTCTTATGTCACTCCTCATTTCTTTATATACTTATTTGCTTTCAAGGAGTCAGATTTTTTTTTTTCTAATGTGCTCAAGTGGTCTTGAGGAGTAGCTCTCCAGACTTTCTGAGGGTCCTTCAAAGTTTTTGTTTGCATATCGGTTGCTTTCCCACTCCAGTCCTTGTACCTGACCATTTTTAAAGGAGTATTTGTTAGTTTGTTAAGCCATTTAACACTAACCGAAGAATCATTCGAGGATTAAAAAGGCACTTAAATCAAAGAATGAACCAGTATTACTAATAAACAGTATCCAAAAGTCATGTCCTTAAGAAAAAGGAAACAAAGAAAACAGGAAAAGCCTGACACAAGACCTGAGAGATGGCCACTACGCTGATCCATCTACTCTTCACTGAAGCCTCATCAGAAATGGTTTTTGTGAAAGGGTGTCTGTCAAGAAACCATTAATAAGGAAGAGAAACAGGGAGAAAAGGCTGAGGTTTCCCAAATTACACAAAAAACTGGACAGAAAACCAGTGGCCAAAAGTCTTAAATAGTGAACATAAATCTGAAATTATTACTTCAAATTGTTGTCAATATGTACAGAGAAGATCAGGAGCGTGAGTATGACAGTACAACAGCGAGTGTCTGCAGTCATCTGTAAAACACAGTGGAGGCTCTGTCATGGTTTGGGCTGTATTTCAGCCAGTGGTGTTGGGGATCTTGTCAAAATTGCTGAAATCATGAATGTAGAAACGTATCGAGAGAGTTTGATCATTTATGCATACCTCCTGGAAAGCATCTGATTGATAGTGGCTTCATATTTCAGTATGACAGTGATCTTAAATACACTCCCAGTCCAGGAAAAGAACACCTGGATTGAAAAATACCCAGACAACAGTATTGAATCAGTATGGGATCATCTTGACAGAGGAAGGAACAAGAGGCAGCCGACATCCAAAGAAGAGCTTTGCAAGTCCTTCAAGAAGCAATTACCACGATATGACAAGAAAGCTTGTCTAAGATAGTTCAGCCTGTGTTGAATAATAAAGGTGGTCTTACCAAATCTTGGCCTTCAGGCTTGGTATTATAGCACAAACTCTATATTTCCATGCATGTCTGCTGATGTTTCAAAAAGTCACAGTTCCCCCCTTTTTCCCTAGCAAAATACAAAGAAATGACAGGTTGCTCAAGACTTTTGCACAGCATTATATATATTATATGTATGCATATAGGATGCATATATATTGTGTATGCATTACATCATGCTAAAATATTCATATAAGTACATGCATCATGGGACATCACGGAAGAATTTATCTTGAATTAAGTTAATAAAGTTAATGCTACATGAATGTTATTTGGGGACATTTTCCCCTTTTTGTTCTTCTTTTTTTCAAAACAGTCCACCCCCAAAACATCACATATGGCACTTTCCAGTGACTTCACTACAGTCTTAGTGTTCATTTAACATGGGAAATGTTCCCAATCCCAGGTTGTTAAAAACCTGCCCGTGATATTAAGCCTGTTTGCAGGATCCACAGCTAAACAACAACCTTGTAATGTGCTTACAAGTCCTACTCACAATGTTTTATCTTGCCCCTTAAAATATGTAATACTAAAAATACCCCCCCCCCCCTTTTTAAAAACATGGCTGTTACAGTGAAATATTTTTAGGGATGGCAGAGGTATGTGAAACCTTTGCAGAAAGGTCTATCAGTATAATAGCTTTAATTTCTCCTCACAGTTAATCTTTAAATGAGATAAAATACACAGACAAATAATACCAGGGAACAAAAATCATTTTAAGAACAACATTTGCTGGATTGATGTAATAATTTATAAGTGATGCCGTAGCTGCTGAAGAGTTACTCTGATGGATTAAGACATTTATTGCTCAGCAAGTGCTGGCAACATTTTTTATGTTGTAGTAAAGAATGATTTTATCCTAGCCTAACCAGCACTCCACCTCTTCTGGGAGGTCTTTTTTCTTTCTTTTTTTTTTGCTTCAGTGCTTGAAGAATTGCTCTTAGAGAGGCTTTTAAAATCATGACTGAAAAGCACATTACTTTTAGAATTTGTTCCTAAATTGGCCAATTAGGGCCACCTTTTAGTTTCAGATGACTTTGTGAATATGGCCCCCGTTCATGATTATTTCATGTGCTCTTATTTGGACCCATGAATTATACAAGACAAGTCATAAGTCTGAGAGTTTGGTGCTGTGGTGACCTTTGTGTGTGGGTAAGAGGGTGTGTGGGTTCATACCGCATGTCCTAGCCTCTGGGATGAGTGGGAGAGATAAGTGAGGGGGACCGATTTAAAGAGGTCTGAACTGAAGCTGGTATTATTATACGGGAGTAAGGGAAGCCATTTTTACAAATATAATGGTCTAAGTCTTATGGGTAAATTTTTAAGTTGCAAATACAAACGAGTGCACAAAGGGCTATGCACGTGTCAGCAGAGGCAATAGACGCATGTGTGTTTAATAATGCAACAGCTCTCCCTTTTCCTCTTTTGTGTTTGAGCGATTAGGCACACATCTAAAGAGCACAGTCACGAACACAGTCTGTGGTATGCATGAAGGGAGACACACACAACGCACACCTACCTTTCTTTAATAACGCATTCTTAATCCTTGCAACTGTACTGGTGGCATGCAGTGCTTTTAATTGCCTGTAATTATTATGTTGCTCATACTTCTGTTTCTTTTAAAGGCATATAAGTCTCAGCAAACAATGCCATTTCACCAGTCACTGATTTGTATATTAGTTTTTGTTTTTGCCATGGTGATCGGTAACTACGATATGCAGAGCTTTCAATAAGCCACTGTGGAAAAGTTGCTGTAACAGAGTGTTGAAGCAAAGCCATCCCTTTTGATCTAGACAGGTTTACATGCCTCCATAAATCAAAACAATCCATGAGTCTCTTTTCTTTATGAAAACAAACATGCAGTCATATGGAAAATAGATTTTTTTACAGGACTGCATAGAATCCTGTGACAAAAATGAAGTACATCCCATCATTTACTAGTTTGTTGAACAAACTTGAGCAGCAGTAACTTGGAGTAATCTTTCTCTTGATAACTTTCTATTGTTTCTGACATCATTGTTGAGAAATGTGGGTCAACTCTTCTTTAAAAACCTGCTTCAGTTCATTGAAGTTTGTTCA
The DNA here is from genome assembly GCA_015107715.1 of Tylochromis polylepis. NCBI lineage: Eukaryota > Metazoa > Chordata > Actinopteri > Cichliformes > Cichlidae > Tylochromis > Tylochromis polylepis. Next base: position 15,646 of record VVHJ01034693.1, read on the forward strand.
AGTCAATTCACTTTTATTTATATATTGCCAAATCACAACAACGGTCACCTCAAGGTGTTTGTGGGCAATAATTTTTTGCTATCTGCAGCATTTCATTTGGGCTGAGGTGTGGACTTGGAGTGGGTCACAGCAACACCGTTATTTCTTTTTATTTCTCAGGCATTCTGTTGTAGATTTGCTGGTGTGTTTGGGATCGTTGTCCTGTTGTGTAAGCCAATTTTGGCCAAGCTATAGCTGTCGGACCGACGGCCTCACATTTGATTTCATGGTCGATTCGGTAACTACGAGGTGCCCAGGTCCTGTTTCTGCCAAACAAGCCCAAATCTCCAAACCTCCATCACTGTGTGTGACAGTTTGTATGAGATGTTTTCTTTATTTTGCTGTGTTTGCCTTTAACCAAACATGGCACTGTGCGATTTAGTCTAAAATCTCTGTTTTCGTCTCATCTGTCCAAATAAGATTTTTCCAGAAGTCTTGTAGTTTCTTCCGATGCAACTTAGAAAACCTAAGTTGTGCTGCCATGTTCTTTTTAAGAGAGAAAACACTTTCTGCTGAAAACCCTTCCAAACAAGCCATACTTGTTCAGTCTTTTTCTAATTATGCTGTCATGAACTCTGTCACACTCTGCAGCACTAACTGAGGCCTGTAGAACTGGAGATGGAGCTCTTGTGTTTTTGGCAATTTCCCTGAGCATTGCTTGGTCCGACCTTTGGGTGAATTTGCTGAGGAGATTGTGGCATTGTGTTAACACACACCTGAATGCACGGGACCAACAAACTGACAAAACATCTGCTTTTATAATGGTGCTCACACTTGTTAATGATCAGTTAATCAAGGGCATTTGAATAGCAGCACCTGGCTGCTACTTACCCTTATCCTATCAAGTCAATAAGGGGATACTTAGTTTTTCACAGGACTGCACAGGGTCCTGTGATAACGTTCCTTTTCACATTGCTGTCCAAATAAGCAAACATCCATCTATTTTCTTTTGCTTGTCCAACTCAGTGTTGCAGTGAGTGAAGGGTAATCTGTCAAAGGGCTAACACATTCACAGTTTTTCCTTCATCATCCTAACTTGTGTCTTTTTTCTTGGGAGTTTTGAAATGTCTCTTAGGAATAATTTGACATTTTGGAAACACATATGTAGATATAGTCAAGGACCATCTTTGATCTTTGATGTTTTACTGAAAATAATTCTTGGTTGGATGCACTGACTTCCTTGAGTTTTAAACTGATTGTCTGCCAGTCTCACAGTGAAACACAGAGACTTAGGGAATTTACTGCAAATTACCATACTTCCCAAAATGTTTTATCCCTTTATTAAAATGAGAAGATGCTGTTCATGTTGCTACAGCCATTTCTGAACAAGAGCACAGCACTAATGCCCACTTGGAAATTATGTTAATTAAAATCTGTTAAAATTACATGTTAAGCTCTCACACGACATGTTGCTGAACAAAGAAGAAAAGTAGAAGTTTTTGTCATTTGCACATTTTCACTTTTATTCTGTATCACACAGTGCATGGAGCTGTTGTAATGATATGATCAGCATTAGTACCCCATGGAGATTTTGCAGTATCCTGGCACTCACACTCACCTAGACGGAGATGAAACTGTCCCCTCCATTCATTTCACTGCATGACTGTCTTGACTCTCTATTACTCATGTACGTAATAATTATGTTACGAGACAAAATGTGTGACTTGTGTGAGGAAAGTCTTAAGGCTCACTCTCCAGGAAGTATCTACATATTTTTGAGTGTCTGAGCACAAGTTTGAGAGGCAGGAATGAGTCCTACGTGACGTCTGTGTGAATTACTTGCGTATCCTGAGGGCACCGAAGCATATCATGGCACTCTCATACATTAGGAGCCCTGCCAAAGCAGTTTGTTTGCTTGTAATGTGCTGCATTCTGTCTTCTTGCCAGACCCAAGGCTACAGTCTGACTGGCTGTATTAATTTATTTGTGTTATTTGTTCAGGCACAGTTCAAATTAGTAAGACATAGAACAACAGGAGCAATCAGAGCACCTCCTTTTGCTTTTATTGTATATCTGGTTAGCATTTAAGGTTTTAAGTGTTTTCTTGTGGTCAGAAACCTTCATATATAGTTTTAAAACCTTTTAAATGACAATTTCAAATACCAATTTAATTTGAAACATTTCAAATTAAAGTATTCTCGATATTTTATTCTTCTCTTCCAAAGAATTACACTGTGAACGTAGTCTTAGATCCTATATTGTAAAAAAAGTTCTCGTTGAGTGTTGATAATGGAACTTTTTAATTCGTTTTGTGAAAAATATCATATTAAAGATGTGATTGTGACAAGTTAAAGTAACAGAAAACTCATGGTGTGTAGTATTGAGATTCTGTGATTTATTTAAAGTGGTCACAAAGGTATGAGACATAATCTATCAGATATGTTTAAGAAGTGTCTAAAAATAGTAAAAATCCATTGTGTTAAAACAAAAGCTATAATTGATTTGTTTATTTCATTCTTTAGTGTTAGTACTCAGTTAAAAGATATTCACTTCAGATCTACGAAGTGGTCTGAATCGGGTCATCTGAGATCAACTGCTTTTGTCTCCATCCACTTAGCTAGGGGAATTGAAGTATTATCTTCATTCGAGTTAAAGTTATCAGTGAGGAGACACCAGCTCATCACGTTTGTGATTATTTCTCTCCTTCAGGGGTGAAAGATGATCATATTCTAATCCCTCTCACCTAAATTAAGTTGATATTTCCTAGATTTTGCTCCTGTCTATCTTCCTTTTCTCTCTTTTTGTTTCCTTTTTAATATGTGGCTAATATTATGAGACAAATATAAATCTAAAGACACGAAGGTGAAGAAGCTCAAACAGAGAAAGGAACTGCAGGTGTTTTGGTGCTGTTGGAAAATGTATCTGCCCAAATCCCACATTATCTAAAACAGACGACTAAATCTCCCAAAGTTGCTGCAGTGATTAAATCCAACCATCCAATCCTGGCTCCAGTAGCTAGTGTATATATTTTTTTCATGAAAACAAAGAGGTCCAAGCACAAAGCTGTGGAAATTATATTGCAATAAGTAGTGCATCCATAGGTGCCAGTGAACCCTTAAGGTGTGTACATAAATGAAGATGTACTAGTGATTTTTGACTCTTACTGAGTCATATTCACACAGCTATTCATTCCACACCTTGACATGCTCTTTAACTATCACACACACATGCAAACCAGTGGAACGATGGATGCAATGAGAACAATTTGGATTCCGATATTTTGGCCAAGAATACGTCTACTTCTACAAGGAGATGGGGATCATATCACCAACCTTCCAATTAGTTCCTCCTGAGCTGCAGCCAATTTGGCAACTGGAGACACTGGAATGCCAGTGAAATTCAACGATATACAGCGATGACAGCTTAAATAACCACTGGTTGAGATTTAAACTACTCTCAACTTTCAAAGAGAGTGATTGAAGCAGTTGGCTGACATTGCAGAAAATATACAAGGGTTATCTATGCAACTGTGGCCACAGTATTGTGCTTCATATCAAGTGTTGGTGCAACACTTAATATATCTCAAAACCATATATCTCAAAAATTGATTCTGACTGTCAAGGGCAAGATGGCTGAGTACAACCTAGATAGGCTGCTGGTCTATCCCAGGACTAGTGCATGACATGCTCACATTCCCACCTACATCCAATTTAGAATCACCAATCAACTTAACAAGCATGCTGGTGGACTGTGGGAGGAAGCTGCAGTACCTGTAGAGAACCCAAACAGTGACAGGGAGAACATCCAAACTCCAATCAGAGAGGCCCCATCCTTGACTCTTTGGATTCCACAAAGCGAACTACTTCACCACTGTCTTGCCCACTTTTTAAATCTAGGTAGCCAAAAAAACACCCCAGAATATTTGATTTTGTTGACTGCAGTTTCTTCTCCTGAAATATAAAGTCTAAGGTTTGAATCTCAGGTGGGCAAGTCCTGCTTGCCAACAGTTTCAATCCTTTTGTTCACGTTATGAAGCATCCTATACCTGAGCCCCAGTTTGATCCTGACTGGTGGGCCAGTCCCTTGCATGACATTGGTGTGATAGTGAGTGAGTGTGTGTGTGTGTTTGTAAAAAACTTTAAACCACTTTTTGTGCTGTCATTGAAAAAGCACTCTTTGAGTCCAGTTGATTATCCATGGAAGCCAGTGATAGTTTTATGGCACTTTGTAAAAAATAATCTTCATCTTTCTTTCTCTCTTCACTCGGATGCTTATTGATCGCTCAGATCTCCCTTGAAATTAGAATCCCGCCAGGAACTCTAGTGATTGATCATTTTACACAAATGCACAGGACTGCTGGGGGTGGACAGATGGGCAATTTAGAGTTTATAATATTGGATGCTTTCACAGTTAAATGCCCTCACACACTCAGCATGCGTGCACACACATGTTCAGTTTGAAGAATGAGTTTGATTTGATTTGTCTATGGATAAATGACACATGCTAGTTGCTTAATCATTCAAAGCAGTAGTTATTCTCTCTCAGAAATGTTTTGTTATTATATTTGTTAAACTGTGTACAAGGTGACATTCAGAGAGAGCCAAGGGAGTTGTTTTTTTTTTTCTCACCCCAGTTTTTCTCTTGCATTTGACCCCTTTCTATTCTTCTGTTTCATTCTATGTTGAAAAAAGAAAGAAAAAAAGAGCCAAAAATCGAAATAAAAGCACGCTTTTATAAATATTATTTTCTGTGGATTCCCAGTGTTAAGTTTTATATCACAGGCTAAATCCCCCAGCTTTGTCTTTGGCTATTAAGCCCAGGCTGTCGAGGGCAAGCATTAGCACCTACCAAAACAAGCAGTTTTGTACTGAAGGAGGAGATTTGTGGAGGAGAGAAAAAGCAATCAGTGGTCAGACAAGTGTGGGTGGTGGGAGCTTTGTGTGTGTGTGTGTGTGTGTGTGTGAGAGAGAGAGTGCGTCTGTGGTGGGGTGGGGTGGGGGCCTCAAGGATAGAAAGGCAGAGGAAAGTGACACAGATAGAGAGAAGATGTTTAATTTGGCACGGTGTTCCACAGAGACACTTAATCTCCTTCAATTCTTGCAGAAGGTGAAAGAAGGGTGGCAAGGGTGTGTGGGGTTTCTTGGTCAGGTGGAGAAATCACAAATCTCCCACAAATGACCACTGAGATCCTGGTGTGAGTGTGCTGTTGACAGGCTTCCACTTATACGCGAGGCACAAGGTGAGGAACAGTAAATGTTAATTACCGAATGTGTTTTTACAAAAATTATTTTCTGGAAAAAAAATACAATTCCTGGAAATTTGGTGATTATCGTGTGGATTTATTAAACACAGTGGAATGATGTTGAGAAATTTCTATTGAGCTGTAGTCATGGCCCATCAGTCAGTGCATTTTATTCTGGCAATGATTCTGATTTTTACAGTTAACACTCAGTTAACTAGCTCAGTTTAAATGTCCCTGGCCCTTTGGAAGACAAGTTAATGTCTTCATGTGAATGAAGTACGGTTTTTTGCTTCTAATTGCAGAATTTGGCTTTCTGTGTGCACTGGTACTGGCAGAAAGATAAGTAAGTAAAAATACAGGGAGGGAACAAGACATATGCCACAATTCCTTGCTTATTCAGTTTTAGTATTGTGGTCATGTTTTTGACCACAAGGAAATCCCAGTAAATATGACTGAAGTGGGAAGTAATACAAGTGCTTAGTAATGTTGCATTAGCTGCCAGAAGACACTGTTAGAACACCACATTTAAAGCATTGTAAGGTGCAAAGTAACTTGTTTAGTCTGTGTGAATAGCAATAGTGTGTGAGGGATATAAAGCAGTCTAGCTGAAAGAGAAGAAATTAGATTATAACCTCATATCCTCATAATTATATATGAGGATAAGCGAAGTATGGGTAGATTGAGTCTGATGTTCATCAAAGCTATACTTAAAGCTACATTACTGTGCAAAACTCTTGAGTCACACATCATTTCTGTATATTTTGTTGGATAAATGGTAACCAGGTGATTTACTGAAACTTCCATGGAAATGCAGCATTTAAGGCAAAAACAGAGTTTGTAACATAACAAGCTTTAGGTTCAATATTTATTATGACCACCCTTATTCTTCACAGCCTGAACTCTCTTAGGAAAGCTTTCTTGTCATTTCTTTAAAAAGAGTCTTCAGGAATATTTCTCCAGGCTTCTTGAAGGACATTCAAAACTCTTCTTTGGATGTTGGCTGTCTTTTGTTCCGTTTGCTGTCAAAACAACGGACAACAGAACAACACTGCTTCGGTAATGTTGAATTCTTGGCTCTGGAGCCAATCCATGCTTCGTCGTGTGTTTTTATATGCTTTTACTGTATTGGCAATGTGTTAAGGATCATTGTCATGCTAAAAAAATGAAGCTGTTGCACATAATTTGCAGACAGTATTGCATGGTGATTAAAATCTGATGGTACTTTTCTGCGTTCATAATTCAATCAATTTTGACAAGATCAAGCTATGAGCTGCACAATAAAACCTGTTGCTACTGATTTTCAGTGCAAGTCTTGTGTGATTTGGTACACGTCAGCCCTCTCTCCCTGTTTCCTTCCTTAAGCATGGCTTCTTGACAGCCACCCTTCCACTTCTGATGAAGGTTTGGTGAACAGTAGATGGATGAGATGCATCTCTCAGGTCCTCTGTCAGGTCTTTTTCTTATTTCCTAATGCATGAATTTCAGAAGCTGTTCATTTGCTATAGATAGGTTTCTAGGCCTGCCACTTCTTTTGTCCTCCACTTGTTCAGTCTGCTCAAAGTTTTTAGGTAATGGATCTTTGGGAATCACCTTGTTGATGCAAAAATACTATTTATTGCCTGTCATACTATGATCTTTCGCATTTTTTTTAATAGATTCAACTAAAAAACTTGGAACAAATGATGTGTTTTTGCAACAGGCTTCTAGTAGCAAAGTGCCTAAATCTACAATTTAAAATTGGTTCTTTGCTAGCTTGCCTGTTATGTGTTGACAACAAATCTGGTTCATCTCTTGTGTTAGGTGCCCTTTTTATGCTTGAAAGATCCACTGGTCAATATTAGTCGGCTTAACAAACAAACAACAACAAAAAAACATTCCTCTAAAATGATCAGGTACAACAACTGGAGTGGAAATTAGTGAAAAAGTAGCCAATGCCCAAAGAAAAGCTTCGAAAGACCTCCAGAAAGCCTGGAGAACAGTTGCTCAAGAACACTTAAAAAGCAAAATGAAAAAGAAATAAGGAGTGGTCAAGACTTTTGCACAGTATTGTATATCTTTCATCCCTTCCATGCAAGATTTATAAGTGATCCACTGACTTCAGAGCCACTAAAAGTTCTAAATTTAGCCAAAGTGCTTGTAGTCTAGACTAACTTCTCTATCTCTCTGGCAGCAAAGTAAAGCAGGGCAGAAAATGGTTTATGTGTTAGATGATGGTAAGAATAGAGTGATAATGACCAAATTCATCTCAGCTAGACAACTCCAAACAACACAAAACATGGAAAGAACAATACAGACAAACAATATACTGTAATATAGAAAGACATTAAAGTACAAGGCATATTAGTGCCTGGGGGGTTTGAATAGATTGAGAAAACAGTCGTCTCTGGTTATTTTGTACGGTGCATTGAGCACATCATACAAAATTAATGTAAATTATACTACTGTTTGTTTGTTACTATACAAATCCAAAAAGAAAAGATTTAAAAAATGTATTTCAATTTGACTGTAGAACAGTGATTACCTTATTTGATTTCCTCACTGACCTCTATGAAAAACATGTGCCAGATGTGGAAAGAGGACACATCAAGCAGAATCCAGAACATGCATTTGTCTTTCATCCACAGGAGTCACTTTTCCTTCTGCCTTACTTTCCATTCAGTTAGTCTGGCAAAGAATTTTTTACTAACCTAACATGTATACATAGGTGCTCTTGGGATGCACCTTTCAATAAAGAACAAATTAGTTTATTTTCTGTCTTTCACTTTTGCACTCTTCCCATGTGCGCGCGCGCGCACACACACACACACACACACACACACACACACACACACACACACACACACACACACACACACACACACACACACACACACACACGCAG